>VZRR01012542.1:0-54501 GCA_013398015.1 Oreocharis arfaki
ATACTGCAACCCAGGACAGGGGTACCTTCCTTTTTCTGCTCTCTGCCTCCACAGCTCCCATGTAAGAGACAAAGCACTGGGGCCTGAAGCAGCTACTGGCTGTGTTAGTCAGTGGAAATTGCCAAGGGAGGGGGCAAGTTTTGGATCCTCTGTTTCTCCCTCACCTGTCTCTGCTTCACTCACTTTTTAGTTTTCCCTATTACTGTAAGGAAGGTTCACCTTAGTAATCAGCTCCAGCCGAGTTCCAGCGACAGAGAATCCTTCAGTTCCCAGCCACCTTTGCAAAGAAATTACTTCAGCCATACCAAAATATGAGGGCAAAAAAAGAATCACTTGGTCTTAACCAGTTCTCCTTGTTCACAATGAGATGACTACAGAACCTTCTCTTCTTGGCAGGCCATCCCCCCTTTTTCCTTTCCAGCATCATTGAGATGCATGAAGATTTTCCACATAGAAATGAGATTCACAAAGGGACTGTCAGAGACAGAGGGAATGGCCTTCATACTCATTTGCCCTGAGGTTGATTTGTGTTCTGCTTCACATGTGATGGACCTCAGAGTGTACCTGAAAAAAAAAAATGTGTTCATACCTCCCTAGCACTGCTGGGATGCTACAGTGGGTCCTTGTGTGAATTGAAACAGTCCATCTGCCTCTCAGCTGGGACTTGCACTGTGTTTTGCTTTTACTGGGCACAGGAGGTGGCCTAATGGAAGAAAATTTCAATATGACTGCACTGAGCAGCTCATGGAGGAACACAGACCCTCGCTGAAACTGGAACAAACTGTCTCAAGTCTGGGTCTCAGAGGTGCACCCTGTATTCTCTGCCAAAGCTTACTTGACAGAAAAACTGCCAACCGCAGCGGTCAAATGTGCAGTACTTCGTCTTGCCGAAGCTGTTGCTGCCACAGTCTGCAAACACACTCTCCCCAGGCAGCAATCGCAGTAGTATTGTGCCAGTGTAGCAGCCAGCCCTGACATCCTGTGCCCAGATACAGTTATTCAGCTGTCTTTGTTCTGCTCTGACATTGTTTTACATAAGAAACCACTGAGAAGTCCAAATCTTCTGAAACTAGCCAGTGGTAGAGTGATGGGAGGATTAAAAAAAAGTGATGGCTGTTGGACAACCTTAATTCTGTCCCTGACCTTGACTTATTTTGGGATTGTACACAAGACATTTTTGTACTTTGCTTTTTCTGCCACAAATGCTGCCGTTTCTTTGACGTTCTTTGGATGTTCCTCTTTCAAAATGAATCTGCATTTCTAGGTTCTTGCTAAAACTACATGATAAAAAACCAAATGACAGTAATAAATGGTGTTTCTCGGAAAGTGTCTTAGCAACCCAGGAGTGGATCAGATAAATCCAGGCTCTCCTGTGCACTTTTTCCAGGGGAGCCATACATACAAAGTAAAACAGATCTTCTCCTCCTCCTCAGTGAATCAGGATGGCTCCATCACCTGCGAAAGGATGAGCAACCTCTGCAGCTCTGTGACTGCACTACAACATTCGTCAGCCCTGGAGATGATGAGGAGATTATTTAATAGCACTGAGCATCAATTTCCTGGGAGAGATAAACACTTTTTAGTGTAGAGTGCAGCCACCACATGGTTCCCCCCGGCTGATGGGAGCTGAAGTGCTGGCCCTTCAGCGCTGTTGCTTCAGGTAACACAGCTGCTCTGAGTTGTTACTAACTTGTACGTGGTGCCAGGAGTGCTGACACAAATCCAAAAGAGATTTTTAAGAGGTGACCAGAAAGATGAGGCAGACAAAAAAGACAAGGACTGGGAGCTAAGTCAGAAGCAATCAGGCCTCCAGCTTCATTGCTTCCTGTAGAAAATATGGGCTGTCATTGGAAAAGTTTGAAGCTGTATCTCAGCAATTTTTGCAACTGAGAAGCCTGATAAACACAAATTAGACTTGCTTCTTACAATTTTAGAGTCATAATTGATAGTTTTAATGCATTACACAGGTAGAATAAGAAGAAAAATGATGGCAGTGGCATTTGGTATCATTTATTTTTATCAACCCAGAGAAGCCTTTATTCGGGTGGAAATACAATGCTGAAATGTTTTGTTGTGTTTCAGGTTTACATTTTCTCAATGAGTAGATTCTGATTTTCTATTTTCAGGCATCTGGAAGGCTTTTATTTCATATTCAAGTTAAATATTTTATTTGCAAGGTCTCTTGCAATTTTGTCTTTCTGCACCTATACACCTAATTGGAGAATAAAGGTCATAAGTGTTAGTTATTCATGGAGAATGATTAACCATTATGCAGTAGATTCGCATACCTGTTCTTAATATTCCTGTAAATTTATTCATTTTATGGTAAATTTAAGAAGCACCTACATAATTTTACCTTTTTTTTTTCTTTTTTGAAGATAAATGCTCTACAAACAGACAAGGCTATAAAGCTAGCTGAAGTCTACGCTGTTTGGTCTCAAAAATTCAATACACTGCAGTAAGCAGGGAAGATTAAATGACTTGAGATCAGTAGTTTAAAAATATTTTCCAATTCTCCTCTGTGAGAGGTTCAAGATTGTTCACATGACTTTCTCCTGCTGAATTATGATCACAGAAAGAAAGCAATTACTCTTTCATACTCAGTCCAGAAAAGAAAACTTGGATTGAAGGAAAACTGCTGAAGTTGTACAGTTCAGCACTCCAGCAATAAGAGATAGATTCTGCATTTGCCACACATTAGCATCGCTATATCAATATCACCGTTTTACAGATGGGAAATCCAAACACAGAGAGATTAAGGTAAAAAATACCCACTAATTCTGGTTGCTCTGTTTGAAATACCTTGAACCTACTTTTTCAAAGGATTTGCTGTGTACAGCAACTGTATCAAAAGACAGTTTCCATGGATTTAAACAGCATTTGAAAGTTATCACTCTTTCTGCAAATGAGACCCTGAGGTATCAAATCAGATATCCAGAAAGAGAAGAAAACTCAGTAAAAAGACCAGCTGTGAAATACCTGCTTTCTCTGATTTTCAATGCCTTTTTTAATATTTTCTTTCTGCGATGCCTTTCTTCATTAGCTGCACCTCTTCCAAATCCTGCATGTCTCCCAAATTCTGTGAGTGCTATCCCACAGAAAAGAGAGCCTCATTCCTAAAAAATTGCACACCACCAGCTAGCTGAAAATTGAATATAAAATTTGTTTGATGCTTTCCTATGTGACCATTTTTTCTTGTAAATCGACGTAATTGAAATGAAGACAAGGGTGACCTAATGAAAAGAAAACATTTTGACAAATATGCTGGCATGAGTGCTTTGAATTTTTTTTCTTAACTACAAAATGTTAGACTATTATAGCTTCAGAATAATACAGTTATACCTGTAATTCAAAATCACTGGTTTTAGATGTATTTTATTTTATGGTGTAACAATGCATAAAGGGATAAATGTCAAAACTTATATTCAACTTTTTGAACACTATGAATGAGAAACACGCCACCTGACATTCTTTTTCACAATTTTGTCTGAAAAACGTTTTGGTTTGTGTCAGTTTTTTATGAATTCTTTGTTTTCCTTTGCCTTTTCAGAACATATCCTCCCAATCATGGAATTTCACAATTTCGTACAAACTTTAAAAACTAGATCTTGCACATGTCACGAGGCACTTTAACACAAATATATGATCTGTTTTTCAAGTTGGGCAGTCTAGGCTCTTTTTTCCTGCTTCTTTGCTCATAAATTTCTGTTTTCCACACTGTATTTATTTTCCAGCCCCCTTCACCTTCTTTATCCACCTCTGTTGGTTCTTTTTTTGCCTTCCCACTCTTTGCATCTTCTTTTCCTGTTGCTTACCAACCTCCACTCTTATTTCTCTTTCTCAAGTAGCTCCTAGGCAAACCCTCCTTTTTTCCACAGTCTTATTTTCTTCTTCTTTTTCTCTCAGATGAAGCAGATTTTTTTTCTCTGAGCTCCAGCATAACAGCATGGAGAGCTTTGAAACAACCATGTTACTCATAGTCCAGCTGGCCAAATGAAGATGAGAATGCTGCTGCTTACAGCTGCATTTGCCAGATGTTGTACAGCATCACACTGGATTGTGCTCACCAGAGGTAAGAACTTTGGGGAATTTTATCCATTAGCAGTGACCATGTTTTAAGAGTCTTTTAAACAGCTTAGTCCTTGTACAAATAAAAGGTTTACCTCCCTGTCCTAACAGTGTCTCCTCACCAAAATTCTTGACCCTACTTCAGGTAATGAGGAGTGGAAAATAAAAATTACTGGTGCTTAAAGAGAAAGACTATCAGGTACCATTTTGTTTTTCAACCTGTGCCAAGCAACCAAAGCTTCTCAGGCATTATTCTCTAAAACAGCTGGAACGCATTGAAAATAAATACCTAAATAAACCCAACAAAAGCAGGCAGAGGCAGACACCTTATCAGCATGGAATTTTAAACATCAGTAGTTTAAAACCTAGACAAAGTTATAAGAAACTGAGGGGAGTTTCAAGGGCAGCATTCACCAATTTTAATGGTAGGCAGTGCTATCTGTTCCACTGCTAATAAAATACGAAGAGAAATAACCCACGAGTAAAGCAATATGTTAGCAACAGTGTTAGCAGTCTCCCTCTAGTCAAATCCTTCTGGTGCAACATTAAACCTACAAGGTAGTAGAAAAAGTTGACAACATGCTTTGGGATTGAATTAGAGGCTTCTAGCTTCTAAAATTACCTTGCCCTTTTTTTGCTCAAATCGCACAAGTGTATGATCGAGTTTCCTGTGGTAATATGAACCCTGCTTGAACCTGAGCTGACCTGTACAGAGCCAGATAAAATGCCTAGGTATTGATGTTACAATTTATAAAGAAAATTCAGATAAAACGTTACCCATGGAGATGAAGAAACTGAATATACTGACACTGCCAGTGAGCAGGATACACTACAAAATAGTTTGTGTCACATGGCATCTGGACAGAGTTCATGAAGGATGCTTTAAAAGGTGCCAACACTGTATATCTCCTCAGCAATTATTAAAAAAAAAAAAAAATCTTATTTCTTTTTGTAGCAGCATTTGGCTTTATTTGCATCAATCATGAGAGTTCATTCAGTCTTTTTTATTAGGTTGGGCTGTAGCGAATACAGAACGGCTGGCAGGAAACTTGGTGTACTCTGGAGGAACAAGCTGTGTGGGCTTAGTCTCATCAAAGCCATTGTGCTGATCATGGTTATGCAGACAATGGTTAATAGCTGTTCAGAAAAAAAAAAAAAAAAAACAAAACCACCAACTTTTTATTAGTTTTTGGCTTTTTTATTTTTAAAGTACTGAGAATAAAAGAAGTCCTGTTTAAAATTTGGCTGAAACAGGGATATATTGGGGTTTCTTGCACAGGATGAGGCTCTCAACGTCCACTCTACACACTGAGCTAATTACAGGTCTAAGACAGCTCTTAACGCAGTATTTGACTATGGCGTAGTGCAGTCATCAGTGCCTGTGTCCTTGAGATCGTTGTGGTGTGTTTTGGGATGTCAGTAAATTTTGACAAAGTGGTCTATCCTCTCTGATTTGTGAGCCACACACAAACCCACACAAATCCATGCACAAAGTAGCTGCAGCCCAGCCTCCAGCCCCAGCTTCAGTTAATGGTAGTTGTATATTCTGATATTGACTGTTTATCAATTGTCACCAATATTTATCAGTAAGTATGCTCAGTGGAGGAGGAAAAGCATCATGAAACAAGACAAAAGTTGTCAAATGACAAAATGCAACAGCATATTATTGTACTAATGCATCTAGAATTTTCCATAGATACAACAGACTCTTGGAAGTCATTCAGGCAGGAATTTGTTTTCTTCTAAAAAGAGACAAAACTACGGAAAGGCATAGGGAGATAATAGGACCTATAAAGGTATATATATATACTAATATATGGGGGTCAGACAAATTATATTTGCAGGATCCAGGGCACGCATTTCAATCATCAGCCTAAAAGTTAGTGAAAGAGAACAAGCCATGACACAGATATAGAAAATACTCCATTCCCAGAAAGAACGACCTGTTTGCAAGATAATTGGATTCACATGTGAAATCAAAAAAAAATTTGAAGCATTTATAGCAGACTTCAGTTTGGCAAGTCTGACATGCTGTTTGTAGGGTTTGTACAATCTCTAATGTAAGATCAGACTGTAGTGGGCCTCAGAGACATAGAACAGAGATAAAAAAATACTTCTGAAAATAGGCTTAAACATAACAGATTAAGAAACTGAAATTTGCCAGCCTGCAGGATTTACTCAGATCAGACTATAAATTTTGACTTCTCTTTTTTTTGGCTCCTCGGTGCCACAGTGGACTAGGTTTAAAAGCAAAATAAAACAAAACCCTGGAATATTCTGAAGGAGAATAAAACAAAACCTGCAAGAGGTTGGAAGAAGGAATGTCAGGAGGACAGTGATAACCACAGAACTGAGCACTAACCTGCATTTGGCAGAGTTGCTGTCTCTGTCAAGAAATAAAGCCATTACTGCTCAGCCTCACTGACAGCACCGAAGGGGGAAAAAGGCATACATACCTAAGGAAATACATTAGTTAATTGTAGAAGTTCCTCAAAACAGAGTTAAATCCATTGTCTGGAATACTGTCTAGAAGCTTCGACACTCCAGAGACCTCACAAGTGAGTGTGGTATTTGAAGCTGGAGTGAAAGGTTTAGAGAGAAAACGTAGGCATAAGGAAAGATATAACAATGATGCATTGCAGAAATTATTCTGAGAGTGGGTGGATGTTAATGGGGCATATAGGAAAGACATATTCTTGAAAACAAAAATGTTGGAATTGTTTCAAAAATTCTTGGGCTGAACACATTTATTACACTGAATTCCAATTACGTTTTATTTTATAGAAGAGCAGGCAGCTAAGAAGGTGGCAAACATGGATATTCAAATTTAAAAAAGGGAAAGAAGAGCCATGGTTTTAGCAAGTAGCCATTAAAGGGAAACAGCTTTCTCAACTTTCAGAAAGCTTGGTAACAAAGAAAAAGTTATAGAAATGTATGAAAAAAAATACAGAAAAAAGTATCACTTTGATACAACTCATCTAAATAAAATAAAAAAAATACTGGTTGGTATCAGATTGGTTTGGGTCTCTTAGTGCTGGAACATTTGTGAGCCACTTCTTAATTCATATTCCCATTATACAGAAAAAGCACTGAGTCACCTTGTATTTCCTCATCTGCACAACCAAGCATCATATTAGGGTATTTTTGTTGCAGACATTTTCAGGAATTTTTATTGAATTTTTCATCTTTTATGGAGTTTCCACTTTTAGATTCTCATATGTTTTGTCTGGCCTTTCACATTCCTCTAGATTAAATGTGGAAACTGCATTTGTGAGACAAGCCATTCTGGAAACAGCCTGGTACTGAACAGGAAAAATTTCTTTTGGGCTGGCAACACCTAAGTGTTTCTTTTCACTTCAAATATTTGTGCCACTTTAAAATGTCATCAGTGACATTTATAATAATTGGTAGGTCGCAGATGAGAAGGATCATTTTGCTGCTAGAGACAAAAGGCCTGCTAGCCCCTACAAATCATGAAAATGTTGCATTATTTTATGAAAGAAAAGGGGAAGACAAAAAAGCCAGAAAAAAAAACAATGACACTTCTAAATCTTTAATCAGACACTCAGATTCACTGATGGAGAAGTGAAAGTGCAGGGAATTTATGCACAGTATCAAGAGGGAGCATACTCTGCACAGACATTTTTTTCAAAGACCTTTTGAAAAATCCTAGTAGTCACAGAGAAAGGATCACTTGCCCCTTAAAAATGTTTACAACCTGTTTATTATGAGATTTTCACAGACACAGCATAAGAAAAAGCTATAAGCAACAGATGTTAGGGATCTCTTTGGAGGGAACACAAGGCAGTTTTTGATAAAGCAGGATACAACTAATAAGCACAATTGAGGAAATAAATATTGACCACATCTTTGAGGTGGATCTGTCCAGGATTTCATCTCCAATGAACTCTTCCTCCAAGATAAAAGCCTTTAAAGTCAGACAAGGCAGGTTTTACTGTAGTATTAACTAAGATCCTTAACTTGTCTGAAGAGAGAAAATCTGAAGTGACTATGCCAGATGGAGTCTAAATATCAACAATTAAATTAAAAGGTTCATAAATAACTTGTCCTTCCCACTCTGTCCTTGCAGGTGAGTCATTTCCTCAAAGTACTTTCAGTGACAACTCAGAGACTCTCTGAATTGCAGCAAAGTCCGCCTAGCAACTCCTGGTCCCTGGGATGTTTTTCAGAAGAATTTGGCTCCCAGCTCTGTACTTGCATCTTCTTTTCTGCCACCCAGAGTGGGCCCAAATATTTCAGCCCCAGAGACAGGTTCAGTTCTCCACAATGCTGTAGCAAACTCCCCTCCCTCCTGGGAATTTCACTCAGTTCAGGCTTTTAATGGAAACATAAAGCTATTGCAAATAAATAAATATATATATATATATATATGTGCATATATATTAATATTTATATAAATGTTATATATATATGCAGACACACTGATAATATTATTGTGTATGACTGGTGTATCTGATGTCATGACACAAAGCTGATATGAGCCTGATGCAAACAAACCAAAGGAATGCAGCTAATCACTCAAGCTCTTTCTAAAAGACAGATCAGTTTTGGATGCCAAAATATTTACATGGGTGTAAGCGGAAGCTAAATGAGTATTTGGAATAAAACTCCACTGTAGGCTACTAAGCTCGTGAAATCCTCAGATTGCAAGGAGTTGACTGCTGGGAATGTATGAGGGTAAATATCACGTGCTTGCCCTGTTCTTTTCCCTAGGAATCAACTTCTGTCCATGGCTGGGACAGAATACCAGGCTAGCACTCTGGTCTGAATCAGCTCTTCATCAACTTTTGCATAACAAAGAAAAGCTTACGAAGTGTTGTTTTTCCAAACCAAAAGTATGGATGCTTACATGCTAAGCACTTAGGGAGTCTTGTGCTTCTCAGCACACATATCTATCTCAGTACGACCTTATTGATAAGAGTGCAGATCAGTGGCACATCACTGCCGCAGAGTCTCCTAAAGAAATCTAGCTAGATATATCTGCATGTACACATGTCTGCATGTATTCATGTATGCATGTATACATGCATATAAGTAAATATCTATGCATGTATGTATGTGCCTATCTCTCTCTCTCTCTATCTACCCTTTTTTAGCCCATCCTTTTGTTTTCTGACATATCTGTTCCTTCTTCTGTTTGTCACAACCAGCATCAATCTCAGAGTGCAGAATGCATTAAACACCAATTGCGACTCTTTATTCTGCAGGTGAGCCTACTTGTTTAGTTTTGTTTTCTTTCCAGTCATGGCCCATTTGCTGCTTTTATTCCCCAGAATACATAGCTTGGATTATTTTTCCTTCAGTTAAGGTTTGCTTCACATAAAAGCAGACTGCAAACATATCATTTTTAGATGAGCCACCTGGATATTTTCATTGCTGTTATCATTTCCCATTTTTGTATCACTGCATTTCTTTCTTTACCAAATGTTTACAGAGTCTCTGTGGATCACCTTTCATATCATTTGCTGACAGAATGAGCACCAAACTGGTTTAATTATTTCATGGCTGGTCACTTCTTTTTTTCTCTAGCACTTTAGAAGATAGTCAACCCATAGGGGATGGGTTTGAAACTTTCTCAGTATGAGATTTTTCTCCCAGTGGATCAGCAACTCCACATTCGGTTTGGGCCCCAAAGAGGGAAGGAAACCTTGTACGTAATGAAATGAGCGTTATTTTTGAAAATATTCTTTATATGTTTCATAAATATGATGGACCAGATGAGGAAGTTTTACTGTAATGTTCAACAAAACATAGACTTCTACTATGTGCTATTTATTTTTATTCTTTATTTCTTTTTATTTAGATCACCCACTACCCTTGTGAAATGGGAAGCTCAGAGTGACATGCCAAGATCCTGACACCCTTGAAAAGACACCAATCTCTGTGACAATAAGGAGTTGATGTTGGCTGGACCATCAGCATGGAATACTAATACTAGGAACTACATGAAACAAAAAAGCAAGACAAAGGAGTGGCCAACATTCAAATACCTCGAGATTAAATCAACACTGCAGGATCCAGGACAAGGAGCAAACACCAAGTCAGGAGCAAATTTTTGGTCTGAAGGCACAACAAGCAACATCTAGGCAATGCCTACCTGGATCAGGTCTACCTACGCTTAGTTTTTAGGGAGAAGACCAAGGCTTGCTACCACCAGCCCCAGAAAGCCAGTGATCTAGACAGGAGCATAAACTATTGACTAAGATTCCTCAACGAAAGAAACTTCCACATCCCAAACAGACCAAATAGTCCAAAAGTAGTACTGCTTTAATTACTGCTTGTCCACAGAATCACAGAACAGGTAGGACTGGAAAGGATGGCTGGAAGTCATCTAGTCCAACCTCCCTGCTCAAGCGCAGTCCCCTAGAGCAGGGTACTCACAGGTTTTTGAATACAGCTCAGTTCACATGGGCCTTGTAAGGTGGTATCATTGAGTTGTGCAAATGGTACAAACACTGAATTTCACAGAAATCTGTCTTTTGTTGCACTGAAGTTACTCATTATGATCAGCACTTTGAAGCTTATGAGCAAGGGAGATATTTAGTGTCTCTTAACTACCTAACTGTGACAGAAACCAGAGTCAGCCAAGGTTTTGCAATGGAACTGCCTAGACCTTTCTTTATAACGAGATCCCCAAAGAAGACTGAAAGACTTTGAAACTCAGAAAGCAATTTTTTATTAAACCTTGAACCAAAACCAAAAAATTGAAAAGAAAAAGCACAAAATGACCAATTCAAGTAGATTAGAAATAAAGAATGTTTCCTAAACATGTCTTCCTCAGTTACAGGTTTGCTTTTGGTCAGCTCAGTGACTAAGTTGTTGCAAACGACTAATCCCCTCTCATCCTAGGAAGTCTTTTTCACCAGCCTCTGAGGTCTGTCTGTCTGCTCCTCCTGAGCTGCAGGATCCCAGTTCTCTGCTATAACTCTTCTACATGCCACACTCAGCTGTCTTGCAAAGTTTTTCCACCCACATATGCCCAGCTGCTGGATAGACAGGAACCATCTGCTTTACCCTCCGAGGGGCTGCACCTGACCTAGCCTTCATAAAGGGACATACTACAACTGTGAGCAAAGGAGAAAAACAATAAATTAATGTCCAGTATGCAAATCTTGAACAATTGATGATAATCGCTTTATGGATTTTAGTATAAAAGGAAATGCTAACCCTAATAGATGCAGCACCACTCTAAAATTAGTTTTTCTGAAGTATAACACTTAGACAAAACAACACTTACTAGCCATATCCAGATATAATTGATTGTAAGGAGGAATATGTTAGTCAGAGCCTTTTTAAAGATCTGAGAAAGGAAGAGGGGCCATAGAGAAGTGATTAGATTTTACATTTTCTGAAGTTGACACAGCACAAAATAAGATCTGTTCTTTAAATGTTAAAACACAGTAAACACATAAATGTATCAGATGTCACCACTGTGGTACTGGAACAGAAAGAGATACCTGAATGAAATGTGTTAGAATAGCGGAAGAAACTGATACATTGGGAGAAGAAAGCATTGCAAAGTTTTGAATATGGGTATAAGACAGTTATGTGGAAGTGAGGTTGATGGCTGTACATAGGCTAACCATGGTGGTTCCTCTGGTTCAGCATGAAGGGTGAGAGCTCTACAAAGGCGTAGAAAATCTTGGTGTCGTGGTTTAACCCCAGCCTGCCACTCACTCACTCCCCTACCAGTGGGACTGGGGAGACAACAGGAAGGGTAAAAGCTAAAAAACTTGTGGGTTCAGATAAAGACAGTTTAATAGGGAAAGCAAAAGCCACGCACACAAACAAAGCAAAACAAGGAATTCACTGCTTCTCATGGGCAGGCTGGTGTCCAGCCATCCCCAGGAGAGCAGGGTTCCATTATGTGGTACAGTTACTTGGGAAGGCAAACATCATCACTGCAAACATATCCCTGTGCTTCCTCTTTCTTCCCACCACGTTTATATGCTAGGCATGATGTCATATGGTCTGGAATACCCCTTTGGTCAGTTTGAGTCACCTGTCCTGGACGTGTCTCCTCCCAACCTCCCATGCAGCCATAGCTCCCTCATCAGCAGTACAAAAAGCAGAAAAGGCCTTGGCTCCGTGTAAGCCCTGCTCAGCAACAACAAAAACATCTCTATTTTATCAACACAAATACAAAACATAACCCCATACCAACCACTGTGAAGAAAATTAAGCAAAACTCCAGCCAAAACCAGCACACATGGGCACAGGAGATAAAGAAGAAGGACAAAAGGACCTGGATTTCATACGGAATCAGACCCAAGTATCTTGCACATGCCTTACGCAAAGGAGTTATCGGGCTTGAGTTTAAGGCCAGTGCTGAAAGTCCGTAGCATAAGCCAGTCTGTCAGACTTGGCACAGGACTTTACAGATCTGGGGAAGGCTGTGTGCTTTCCCACCACATGATGACTTTTGTGATCAGAGTGGCTCTGGCCTGAAAAAAGCAGGGAGATGAGCTATGACCTGGTAAGGTTCTACCTCTTGCATTCCCTTTAGCTTGGGGGAAACTAAAAGGAAAATGCAGTATTATGCAACAGCCAACACTATATGATCTACCAGCAGGACTGTCAAGACTGGGAAACCAGTGGGCTCAAGTAGCAAAGATCCAAAGGAACAGCTAAAGGCCATTAATTTGCCTGCTTTCTATGAACTACACCATTAAAATTATGTTCCAACTTAAATAGTATCAAGCTAATTTACTTCAATTTCACTAAGTAAATTAAATAATCAAACATTCAAAGTCATGCCACAATGTAAAAGAAATTGACATATCCATAGGCTCAAATTTTAAATCACCAAGTCTCTGTAACATGTATTCAGATTCACGACAACTCTTCATTGAAACCTGACAATGCCAGCACCCTTTAAAGTAGGAACATTTGCAAGATAATGCAAGTGACAAAATCCCTACATGAAGCTGGAGTAGGCAAGATTTGAAGGTCTGAAGATAGGGCTCTCCATAACCAGTAAAGATTTGGCAATAATACTGAATTAAACGTGCCTTGCACTGGGCTCACTCAGAAATTTCATTTCAGCAGAATTGCTATGTTCACTGATGACTGAAATCTTATTATTTTTGTTAAAATTGTCTAGTATTTTACTTCATTCGTTTCAGTCGTGGGAGCTCATTCAGTCTTTCTTTTTGATTAGTTTGGGATATAAGGGCTAGCAAGAGCTCTGTCAGCTCTGGAGGAACAAACTGTGTGGGCTGAATCTTGTCAGATTTACTGATGTTATGCTGATCATGTTTAATATCTGTTCAGGGATGTAAAAACTTTTTTCCAGGAGTGAAATTATACTGGCTCTTCCCAGTACCTGTGAAAGAAAGCTAATCTAAGGGCAACTGAGGGAATACTACTCACTTGTTAAAAATTTCTATTTTAAACAGATTCTAAGGTTGGCTCTAAGCAAAGACACTTTTTCCAGATTAATAACCCTCTCCTTTCTCAGAATACTGAGCAGATTTACACAGAACCCTGAAGTTAGTTCATAAAACGTGTTCAAAGTGGCGTAAGAGAATTTTACGATAGAAGAAATTTTACTCTTTCTTAACACATACAAAAATGTAGTCAATATTTCTATTATGTAAGGGAGCACAAGCCTGTGGATATGTCTGTTATTTACTGCCTCCTTCCTGTTAAAAGATATATTTTAAATGCAGCATTCCTTTCTTCTCAAAAGAGATGCCTCCTTTCAAACCTGTCCTTTAAACAAAATAAATCAAGAGGCTAGAAGAGTGTCATATAACAATTCACTCACAGCTCTGAATTTCCAAAAGATGTAAAATCAAAATGAGCCTGTGACTTGCATATACAGGTCCTTGAAAAAGAGAATCTTTAAACCTGCTTTCTCCTTTTCAGGTGCTTGCAGAGATCCTCTGCTGTTCCTCTGCCTGATCTTCTCATTCTCATGTCTCCAGCGGCCAACCTCCCTCCTTTCATTTCTTTGCCACTGTGGCACATTTGTATCTCCCTCACTCCTCTGCCACCACACTTTCCTCACATCTGCCAAGGATCTTTCTTTGTTTTAGGCATCTCCTCAGCCCTCCCACTTACACCTGCAGTTGCCCACCCCAGCAGGTGCCTGGGATTGAGAGACTCAGGGCTGCTGATGGGCAGTCAGCCACACTATCCAGCTATGGAACCTCCCAAGTCCTGCTGAACCTATCCTGTTCCTCAAGTCTTAATGAGAAAAGGCTTCCTGGATGGGGCAGGAGGAAAACTGAACCATGGGTAAGGCACGAGAGCACAAAAGATGTGATTTTCAAGATCCCAAATGCTCCTCATGAGGCACAGGGTACCCTTGTTGAGCTGCCTTCTATGGAATGTTGACTGTGTTCAGTAACTTTTTGGGTCAGATATATACTGCGGCTAAAACTTCTGAGCCTGTTCAGATAACTCATTTAACAGAACTAGAATCCCAAGTGATTAGTTTTCTGAGGGAAATCTTCTACTGAAATATTCTGTGTCACATTCCTCCTATCCTTTAATCTATAGGCAGTGCCTTGAAAACTTATTTGGAGGTAATTTGAATTTAAAAGAGGAAATAAATCCACCCAAATCATCCCAACAGCAGCTGACTTCACTAATCAAGACAGATTTTTACATAGCCAGGGATCTTTCATCAAAGACATCAGGAAACCTTCAGTGGAGTC
The DNA here is from genome assembly GCA_013398015.1 of Oreocharis arfaki. Classification (NCBI taxonomy): domain Eukaryota; kingdom Metazoa; phylum Chordata; class Aves; order Passeriformes; family Paramythiidae; genus Oreocharis; species Oreocharis arfaki. Next base: position 14,754 of record VZRR01012542.1, read on the forward strand.
ACTCAGGACTTTGCAGGATATTATAAAGCATCTTTCATTCAAGCCCTGTCTACAATTCACTATTAAACCAAGAGTGTCAGAAAATGAGGATGGCTTTGGGCAAGACTTGTGTGAACATGTGAGGCTGTGGCCTTTCACAGAGCCTCAAACAATTCCAGCACTCATACACTCAGACATCCCCTGTGAGCAACCCTAGAGGATGGAGCCTGCTGCCCTCAGCCCTGCTCAGTGGTGCTTACTCGCTACATGGCACAAACTCTGTGTGCTGTGAGGTGCCAATGTGTCTACTCACCACCTAATTTTCATACCCATTATATTCAGTTAATGAAATAAAGAGCTGCCTTAGTTGATGTTTTCTGTTTGCTTTTGATTGTGGACATTCTCTGTGTGGCTGACAGAACTGCCTTGGTTTCTAGAGGAAAATTTCAGAAATATCTCACTGAGGGGGAGGATGTTAGCTTGATCTCCCACTGAAATGAGGCTTGTTTTGTCGCTCATTCTGCACATGTAAGTACAAGCTTGCCTTCTGATTTCTAACCCATTGCTGAATTTCAATCAGATTTGAGAAAGGTTCTCTGAGTTTGGTGAAAACAAAGTGAGAAGGTAAAGGGCTGTTAGTTCCCACTGGGAGAAAAGACAAATGAAGTGAGAATCTTATTTTTCTTGGTCAATCAGAGACTCAAAGAGTTAAGAGAGAGAAAGAGTGCAAGAAAGATTTGTTCAAAGCCAGGCTTTTTTTTCCCTCTGTCCAAGAAACAGCTTGTTACATTTTTTCCTTCTATTCCTGAAGGCAGGACCTCCATCATTTCCACCACACCAACCATTACAATTCCAAGTTTTATAGGGGCCACAGTACATTCTGGTTTCCAAAAATATTTTTAAAAAAAAAAAAAAAATTTTTATGTATCATCAGAGAACAATCTGTGGAGGAATCAAGAGCGGAATGAAAGAGAATCTGTTACTGCTTATGAACTGAAAGGATGGGACTTGCTGAAGTTGTCCTGCCGACATCTTATGTGTCAGCAGTCACTAGGTGTGAATTACTGACAGTTTCTGCTCTGCACTATTTTGTTCCCATCCATTGGCTCTGCAAATAGTGTGGCAGGTGACAAACTGCATGGTTCAATGCTCAGCTCTTGCTAACCAAAGGGCTTCCAGGAAATACCAAGTTGCTCAGAGACCTTGCTGTGAAGAAAGTATGAATCATATTTGACAAAAAGCCCCACCAAAACCTTGATTAAAAGAACAAATGTGATTTTTTTCTGCTTATCGTTTAGGGTAATCCTTTGTGTCCTTGAATTAGGAAGGCCAATGTCATGCCAGCTGTATTGGCATGCTTTAAAATTCAGCCTTTAGCACAGAATAATGATGAAACTTGGCTTCATAGGAGAAAATCTGATTGAATTCCAAAGATGAAAATATACCCCCCCAAAATAGAAATAATGTTAGTAATTAGCTAAAAAATAGTGACATTCAATGGCTTAATAGTACCATTCACAGTTTTAAGCTCTTTATAATTAAGAAAAAGTTTAGAAGAACAGATTATGAGCTCTCCTGTTCTGAATGGAGGTAGTTTGGTAGGGGTGTTCTGGCAGCAAAGTAATTCCCAAAAATAGAGCACTGGATTCACTCCCAGCTAAAAGGAGCAGAACTTGCAGATGTTGCTAATGCAGACAAAACCCAGAACATATACATGCGACCAGATGTGGCAGTTCCAAGAAGCGCATCTGGCACAGAACATGTGGCTGTTTTAGCATCACACTAAGAGGTGTTACTCAGTCTTTGTGTACTATATCTTTCAGAAGGCAAGAATTTTAAATACAGGCTTGAATTGAGTATGTAAGTAGTCCCAGTGGAATTACTCAGACGCAGAAGGACATTTAAGCAACTTCCCGAATCAAATAGTAAAACCCTCAACAACCTGATCTGACTATGAGTTAACTGACTAACAATATTCACCACTTTTCCTGGAGACAAAAGCTCTTTTATTTATTCTGTGCTTTATTTGCCTCACTCTATTTCCTTCAGATTTATTTCTTCTCTTGGGTTTTGGATTGCCTACTTCCTATTGTTATTCTTCATCAAATATTTCATGTACAAGTGCTTTCCAGAACAAGGCAATCAATCCAGAGCAACATATTTTCAGTAATATATAATTAACTGAGTACTTTTTCTCTCATGCAATTGCTCTAGGATTTACAAAATTATTTTCTGCATGCATTTATGCTGATAAGCTAGAAAAGTAAATAAAATTTCATGCAAAACCCTAAAGAGAGCAATAGATGATAGCTATTTGGCCTCACATTATGCATAACCACATTTTGGATTTTCAATTATATTCACAACATGATGACGAGTTGTTGGGAAATTATCTACTTCACTACTTTCTTCTTCAGCTTCTTTCTTCAGCTCTGGACTGTCCCATCTGTCTTGCATTCATGAATTTTCTGTCTGAGGACTGCCAGAGTTGGTGCAATACAAAGCCTTGAGGGCACTGATTGGTCATGGACAATAGCAGATGACAATATTTCCTTAAATAAACAAAAAAGTACAACACACAATTTCCTGCATCTAACAAAGGAGGTAAGAGACCTGTTGGTCAAATATTATAAAAATACTTTTACTTTTTAATATTCTTACTATATTTCGCTATTTATCCACGTTTCTTTTCAACACTAGGACTGCTCACCCCCATCAGTGAAAAGGAAGCAATGGAAAAGTGTCATTTTTTCCCATCACGATAAAGAAGAACTGACTGGGACACGCATTCAGAAGGAACATTGTCTTCTTGCCTGCTACTGGCCCTGCTTTCCTTACTCCCTGGCCTCTTTCCTGATTGCCCAGATCAACCATTGCCCCTCATGCCAGCTCTGGCCCTCCTCACTCTTTCCCATGAGTCAGTTTAACATGCTGATGGAGCAGTTAGTGAGCCAGAGTTGTTCGCTGCTTTTGCTCTCTGCCCTCAGGGAGGTCCATGGCAGTTCACAGACAGGCCTGGCAATCACTGGAGCCGGCCCAGGACTAGAGGTGGGAATATGTGGCCATGAGCAGGGTGGTTTGTGGGATGGGGAAGTGGGAAGTCCCTCACTGAACATTGTGCAATTCTTCAACTTATCCACAAAGCTGTACGTTTAAGATGATGCAGGTTTCCCGAAGACCTTGAACAAGAACCACTGGCAGTATCCATTTTTGATGGATGAAATTTCGTTATGTGGTCAAGGGATCAAATAGTGCCATATTTCCTAAAGAAGAGTGCCAGAGATCCCAATTCCACGTTGTGCAAACAGTGCAGTGGAGAGATGGGGACTGGAGGGGGAAAAAAACCATCGAAGTGAGTTGGCAACAGTTTACATGCAAAAAGGGCTTTAATTCTTTTAATTGTTGATAGTGAGTTATTTACCTAGCTCTAATGCTTAACCTACAAGAACATTATGAGGAATGGCATTCCTCATAACACATAACATTATGTGTGAAGTTTTTTATGGATGAAAGTGCTAAGTGTCCAGAATGGAGGCCACTGCCACCAGCTGCTTTCTGGTATTCTGCAGTATATATGCAAGGGAAGCAACGAATTTAAACATGTTTTCTAGAAGCTATTTGATAGGAAAAAAACCCCACTCCTGAACATGCTCAAAAGCAAAGCTTCTTGCACAGCTAAAGGACAGTCCATTTCCTCATTCTGGTGCAGAGGGACACAGCAGCCCTTGCCATCTAAATAACATGCTTCAAATCTTCTAGGTGTGTGAGAAAACTCACCCACCAGACACAGCAATGCAGTGAAATCCCTCTCCTGAGAGCTAAAAAGCAGAAGATTGCAGTTATCAGGATTTCCTGATGCCTCCTGGAAGACAGCCCTTTCAAAGCCAAGCAGAGAGGTCACTAGGCTGTTTGCCCTGAGAGCAGGTCTCCCAATTATTCTCTATTGATGGGAGCAGAATAATTGGCCTCTGAAGTAAAAGGTGCTCATTCAGATATAACCTAGATGTTGTAAACTTTCACATTTACCTATTCATAGCTATTAACCTTAATCAGGCCTAATTAAGCACTGTGGGTAAAGAACAAGCAGTGAGAGATTTTATGCCCATGTCATATTTTCTCAAGGGAGTCTAAGTACAATGTCCTCCACCCCTTTTGCTTTGTGAAGTGGGAATTCTGTCATCCAGCAGTTTTCTGCAAATAGTGGATAACATCAGAGGTTACTCTATCTGGAGTAACCTACATTTCTGCAGTTCTCATGGAACATTAGGCATCAACACTTACTTCAGGAACCCTAATTATTGCTGCCATATAAGTCTGTCTACTCCAAGTGTTCTGTGTAATTCTTCCATCAGCACTAAATACCGGACCAAGTGTGAGAAGCTCCCTGCTTTAGAGAGAGGAGCCACAGCCCCAAATATTTTGTTCAGTGTCACAGCAAGGAGAGCACATCTCTGTATCAATTTATTTGGACAACCATCGTCAATGCACTGATGGATACTGAAGCTACTGACATGGCAGAGCCATGCATGACCTAAACCTCAATTAGGCAGTGTTTTTCATACAATTCAATTGTTTTATTGGAAAGATGTCTAAAAAGAGACCTTATCCTTTTAGATTCACAACTGAGTCACACATAACTGAGGTGAAGGGGATGTGAGAGATTCATATTCTGAAATTGTCATTGGGAAGCTCTGCTACAAGAAAACCTGTGAGAGCTGTAGCTTGTCTGTCTTTACAAAAATAGCAGAACACTTTTAAAGTATTGTGCCATGTCACAAAAACTGTAGAGACTGTAAAATGACAGAGTATGTTAGTTTTTAAAAAAAATTTCTGCAGTTCCTGCCTGGATTTCTCCAGTCCCTGGAGGTTTTACAGTGTTCCAGTGATTCACTTAGAAATCCCATGTTTGCAAGTGGCATGAGTGCGGTATTAAAACCTGAAATAGTGATTTTCAAACTGTAGTCTTTTTTGTCTGTAGGAAGCCAAGAAGGCCCATGATACTGCTGGGAAGAATGCCTTAAAGCGTGGAACTGGAAATTCAAGACAGGAGGATGGGAAATACTGCTGCTGTAGAAAAAGCCACTGCACAGGACTTGCTATACTCACCAAGAGAGCAGAAGAAAGATCAACAACTTTGTGATTTGAGGATCATTCTGATGAGATCTTCTATCCACTTCATGAGAAGAGATGAGTTTGAGAGGACTGTAGGAGGGTAACAAGGTCTCTCTCTGCAGCTCATGTCTCCCTCTCCTGAGACGCCTATCTGCCCCATTCCGTGCAGATATCCCATCCTCACCTCCTGCAAGGTGGTCCCCTGAACAGCTGCTGTATGCTGTGACATGCCTTCCCAGCACCGTAATTGGGGGTGGTGGAGTGCTGGTGGGTACAGGCCAAGAATAAAAATGGGTTGTTGGACTTTTTTCCTGATAAATCCCCTTCACAGTCCCCAACAGGAGCATAGATCAGTGCTAAGCAGAAGCAGTTCTTTCAGCAGGAGCACTAACTTTGAATAAGCAAGAGAGTCATTCTGTCACTTAGGGGCAGAAGGCAGAGTTGTTTTGAAACCCCTCTGAGATGGCAAGAAAAACACATATCTTTGCTGAAGATGTCAGCCTTTCAGAGCCTTCTTCCCCTGAGGTTCAGTGTAACCTCACTTAGTGCATGCCAAACAAAACAGGGAGCTTTGTTCCCTGAGTGGGAGGTTAGAAATGTTTCCAGGAGCACTGTCATCACTATCATCTTCACCCACAGGTTCAGAGATGACTCAGTGTGTCTGAAGATGCCACTTTAGGAAACTAAGCTGAGTGTGCTGCTCGTGCCAGAGACAGGGCTGATGTCAGGCTTACTGAACAGGAGTAGCATTAGCCCTAGCAGTCACACACTAGTTTTAGGTGTTGGGGTTGTTTGGCTTCTTTAATTGAAGGGTAAGGGGAGCTGTGCATTACAGTTCTGTCGGTAAAGTCACTGCAAATTAGCTTAACCAGATCTGGTTGTGAATCAGTAGTCAGAAATTGTGTGAGTATTTAAGTCAAATTATGTGAATGCATCATGGGACTGTATTTGAATGATCATGCACTCTATTTCCAAAGACTGGTGTGTAAAATCACTGCAGCATCTTCAGGCTTCAGTGAGGGACATAAAAAAGCTACACTGTTTTCTTTGAATGCAATACTGTTTCCATTGATAAGACGGTACTATCCTAAATAGTGGAAAATTGGTTTCATTTCAGCTTAGTTGACCTTATTTCTTTTATATTTGTAAAGATTCCTGCTATTTCTAATACTCATTAATGGTCACACTTAAAAAAATATCTAGAAACCCAGCACATTTTTAAACAAAACCCCATTTTTCCACATTTTTACTTGATTGTATCTCAAATGCCAGTGCTGAACTAAAGACAGGAAAAAGCAGCATGAACTGCTCCACTGGAGCAGCAGAAGAAAAGAAATCTCCTAGGCAAGATTTGCTAATACCAGATTGGGTGGCATGGTACATTCCAAGAGTTTAAAAATAACAGCATGACATTACTGTATCAATGGTGGAAAATCAAAGGACCGCTGTCCTGGTTTGTAGGTCAGAAGTCTGGCATACACTGCTATTTTAAGTGGTAGTAAAGTCTGCATGGTGACAGTATAACCAGGAAAATGTTTCTAAAGAATGTCGGTCTATTACACCGGTGACTGAAGAAAACTTTCAGTTGCAAGTCTGCCTGTGCATTGCAGGTTGAATCTGTACTGCTTGCCATGCATTAATTCTGGCAAAAAAAAAGGAAAAAGCTCATGTAAATGTTCACAAACAAGGTGGACATGACGAAGGGTGCACAAATACTTGAGTAAAATCCACCAGTCTGAGCAAGACAGCACTACTTGTGCCTGGTAATTATCAGTTGACTCTGGGGACGAAGTGAGTTGATCATGGAATTGGCCACCATAGTGATTATTCTATATTTGTTACTGCATTTGTGACTTCCATGTTAATACCAATGAAATTTAAAAGCTTATAAAAGTAGGAGCCTGCTCTGTCAAGCATATCAGAATGAGAAATCCATGCACATTTACATTTTGTTCTCCGACAGCCATATCAAATCACTCCGATTTTTTAAAGGTAGGGTAATCCATCACCCATCTTCAAAAGTCTCAGCCTAAACTTTAAAAGACTTCTTTCCTTGGTTGCCAGTAAAATGGACACATTTCTCTCATTGAGAGATTTCATGATCAGAATTTTGTGAACAAAATGAATTTCCTGTCAAAGTTTTGCTATTAGTTAAATATAGAAATAGCAGAGTAACTGTCTGAGTGGATCATTTTAAGTCTTCTAAGAGGATTAAAATATCTGATTCAGAGACACAGCCATTAGATGGATGACTTTTCAGAGTGAAGCAAAGCTCAGACCTGCTCTGATGTTTATCCAGAAACATCTATACTTATGAGAGTTTACTTTGAAGGTATGTTACCAGTGTCTTGATTCTGTATTTCAGTAATACTGAATGTGATTGCTTATACTTAAAGTGACTTTTACTTTATTCAGTAAGACATATGCAGCTAGAAATATATAAATAAGGAATGAGATTCTTTTAGCTATGCTCCCTATTGGCTTAAGTTTACTGGGACTTTCAAAAGCCTTGCTGAGGCTCTGCTTTAAGATCAGACTTGTAAAATAACTGGACGTTTTCACATTCTAGACCTGAAATCCTAATGCCAAAAGGAAGTGTGTTACTGCTGCCATTCATATTGCATTGCTATGTGGAGCTCATAGCTGCCCCTCATGCCCAGCACCGTGCAAAGCCTCGGCACGACGTGTCTTTCACCTAACAGCTCATCTTGTCCACATAAAAGATGATGTATCTCAGTAACATCTGTCATTTATGCTTTTTCTCCAGTGGGCATGGCCATCATTTTGCCCAAACACCTTGTTGGTGCTACATCAATTACTAAAAAAAAGAGGGTCAAGAACTTTATATTACTCCTAACTAGTGGCATGATAAATTAGCTGTTGAACTTCCAGTGTTATTTCCACTTCAGCAATAAACTGCAGCACCTTGTCCTCCTGAATTTTGTGCTGTGTCCTTTTGTAGAAAGCTAGTCATAAAAATACCTTCATGTGGTTAAAAGCATCATTCCAGATTTTGTGCTGAGACACAATCCAAGTACGCCAGCATGCTTGGGCTGCCTGTCTGCCACTTTTTTCAACTTTTGCATAAAGCAAGTGAATAAAATCTAAATATGTGAGACAGAATTGGACATCCTTAGTCACCTGTGACTCAGCAACAAATCAGACTCTCATCCAAAACCAAGCATTTCTCCAGAAGTCTTAAAAAGCTCTTTGCTAAACTCGCATCAAACCAAGGTAGAACTTTGTAAGCTCTGGCCTGGAGCACAACTTAAATTGAAATTGTGGCAAAACTTATGATTAAAAAATTAATGAATGGTCACTCTTTTTGAATTAATTGGGTATGAGTCATTTCGTTCTTGGAAGTGACAGCTGGAAGAAAGTCTTCAGACTCTGCTCAGACCACAAAATGCTCCTGATGGCTTTCCATGGAGATGTACAACACAGTTTAGCACAGAATGAGTTGAACACAGTGGCTGTACTGTATGAAAACAGGACACTGCTATTTACAGCGGACAGCTGAAATTGGGAAGTACTTCATGGAGCTGCAGCTACACTGGTAGTGTCTGAACTCACTCTGGACGAGTATTTCTTTTTCTTTACAGAAAATTATTTTCTTTCTCATTTTACCTTAGAGAATCATGGCCTTCTCAAGGTGCAGGGTTCTTCAGCTGAAGATGCCTAATCCAATGCTGGCTTGTCATGTAGTTTCCTCAAAAGCATTCAGCCTAATAAGAAACAAATAGAGTTGAAGTGTTGAGGTGAATTTACCAAGCTATGCTACCATTGCATTTATATTCATTCATTCATACATGCATTCAATCAGCTCTTTAAGTTACTAAGTTACTTGCATGAGCATCAGTAATTTGGTTTATAAACACAGAATCCAACAAAGCTTACCATAGAAAAAAAGGTGCAATTTCATAGGGAGCCTCATGTTTTAAAATATCTGCTGTCTGTTTTGTGGACTGTTTTAGGACTGAAATGGTATTTTCAAGCCTGAAACAGCTGAAATTATTTTTGTGAATTCCTTTCTTAGAGGGCATAGATGGAAATGAGATTTTTTTTTTTTTCCTCACATATGTCTTTTAGCTAGCCAAGGGTCAAGCTAAATGCTGTAAAGGTTTTTACATACTGGAGGCATGTCTTGAGGCAGATGCTTAGGGTCCAGCCCTTGCAGATGAAGTTGGGTTGTATAAAATGTGCATCTGAGAGCACACCTGTCTCTCTTTGCTCTGTTTCTGTTCAGGACTTTTCAAGTGGAGATTCACTATATACTGGAGGAGGGCGGGGAGAGTCCTTCCATCTCTGCCACTAACTTCCTGAATTGCTACTGCTTCCTTTGGCCATGTGTGTTGGATGAACAGTGAAACAGATCCTTGACTGCTAAAAAACAGCCCCTGATGGCATTTTACTGATAGCCACCCTGAGAGTCTGTCCCACTCCAGTGGGTGTCTGGTGATGTGTGCTGCAGAGTGAATGCATGTGAAACCGCAATTTATATATAAAACATTTTGTTAAAGCTTACTTTCTATGGGTATATCAATCTTAACTGTCTCCAGCTTTTTATGGTTCATGGTGTGCACTAAAGAGTTTGTTCATAGGAATAAGAAGCATTGAAAGCAACTGAGTTATTGAAAGCTTTTGTCTTTTTACAACATCAGTGTGCTCAACAGCCAGATGCATGTGATGCTCTGCTTATTTAACACATCCCTGTTTATTCCCATAAAAAAGCCAAGTCATCTCTTCTAAATTTGTAGTCTAATCTTGACCATAATACAGGCCCCAATATTTCTAAAGTTATTAGTGTTTAATTTTTTTTCTGATATAATATTAGGAAATTAGGCTCAAGTTAAATAATATAAAAATGCAGATCAATATTAAAAGCAAGAAAATGAGACCACTAAAAAGAAATTGAAGTAAAAATACTCATTCAATACCACTACCCTCAAATGTCCTTCATTGCACAGAAATTTATATTTTGAATCCAAGTATGGGGTTCATGTCTCCTATTTTCATGGAAAACCAGAATAACTTTAACAAAAAATAAGCAGAACTTCACAATGGCTAATTGCATTTCCATACCACATGTGATTACAATGAGAGTAGTAGTGATAAGGGTATTCCCTTGACATGACTACCTATTCCATCCCATTCTTTTCAATAATCATTCTTTAAATAGTTGGACACTCACAGGGTTTAATTTTCCCAAACTCATTCTATCTATGTGCAGAATAGAACTAGTGATTAATTTTTCAAAAGGCTTTATTCAAGCCTTCACTGTTGAAAAATTAGGCAGCAGGAATGATAACACAAAACATGATTGTTGCTGTTGTCTCTATAATGCTTTCTCTTTTGAAGTACTGGATTTCACCAATTGATGTGTCTAAATACTACATAGAAATTGGCACCTGTTGAGCTAAACATCAGGGTTTTTTTTTAACTGAGAAACAAATATTGCTAGAATTGAAGGTTTTGCCAATAATGACCTTGTTAGGATATAAATTTTTATACTGATCAGTCATCATACACACAGCAATTTTTAATGCTTTTTCTGTTTGTTTGTTTTTTTTTTTTTGTAACATTACGTAACAAGGATTTTGTGTAACAAGCAACAGAATGTACCAGGCAAGAGGGCACAGCACCTCTTTCAGAAAGCAGTGATCAGATGTCCTAGGCCTGCCTTGGGAACAGTACTGGCATGGTAGTTTTTTGCCCTGAATTATAATGCACGACAAGAAACAGGCAAAATGGGAATCACGGCTGTAGCAAACACACTAAGCACCAGAGCCACAGACAGCAAGCAGAAGACAATTCCCCAGATGCCCTTCCCATCCAATTTTCTGTGCCTTTGGCACTGTCTGTAAGTACTTATGCTGAATCTCATGACCTAAATGCAGAAGGGGTATCTTTTCTTTTTAATCATCTAACTGTAGAAGGAAGACGTGGTTTAAAACAGCACAACCCAGTGCCAGGAATAAGAAATTTTAGGAACTGGTCTAGTCTCTTGGTGATGTCAATGACACAATTAATGTCCTGATCTTAAACCACTGAATATTATAGCCATAAAGAAACAAATTAAGGAGAGAGGAACCCAAGCAACTCTGTATTACCCAGCATTTCCTAGCTATATGGATTTAGTACACAGGCACAAATACTCAGACCAAGACAGCAGAGCAGGGAAAGCTGCTACAAAAAAAGCTTCTTCAATTTCTCATTCAGCTTTCAGGCTGAAGGCAACTGAACAGATCCTATCTGTTTGGCACTGGCCACACTAAAGAAGATACAGGCTAGCAAGCAAAGTACAAGTCTAAATCTTGCATGAAATTTCTATTCAGTTTGCCAAGGCACAGAGCAAGCCCTTACAGTATATTGTTACTATTACCTGCACTCCCTGAACCAGAACTTAATACGTGCATGCCTACTTGCTGTGCCACTGCACCTCTATTTCCTACACTTATTTTTGACAAGAAGCATGAAAATTAAGTTCCAAAAGAAAAACAGGTCAAAAGTCTGTTTGGTTTCCTAACCCTTTCTCCTTCCTCCTCTCTGTATTCAAGACTTTATTCAATACATTCATTGACATATCTGCAGGATTTTGCCTCAGGTTCTGTTTGTGCCACTTGTAGGATATCACTGATACCTACTGATTTGGTAACAATCTTCAGGAATAAGCACTACCCTGGGCACCCCATGGTATTCTGCCATCCTTTAGTACCACACTTACAAGCACACTTTATTCCTTTCTGTGCTAACCCTGATGACAGATGTTTGTTGTCTCTCCATTCAGTGTGCATAAAAGCGGCAATGGTTTTGATTTGCCCTTTGATCCTTTGAGTTTTACTTTGCTTTGACCAAAGGCTGAGAAAAACATTCTAGCAAGACTGCATGAGAGTAGGTGTCCAGGAGAAACACAAGTGTAGGGTATGGTCTCTGCGTTCAGCAATATCAAAATAGTGTCTCTCTCCATAAAGGAAAGTTTGAAGAAGAAAAGGATAACAGACCTTTTTTATTTAAAATGGGGACATCCATAATGTTTCTCTAATCACAGAAATGTAGTGTGGGTACCTCTGGCAAGAAGATATTCTCATTCTGCTCCAGGTAATCATTTAGAAAAATTAAAACTGTCTCACATAAGTATGTGAAGATTACTAAAATGGAAGGCAACAGTGCAAAGATAGAAAAAGAAGTAAAATAAAATTATTTTAAAATACACTCTCTATGCAAGATGTCAAGTCCTAGTCAGATTATAAAAGGGATTAAATAACTTCAAAGGAAAATTAATACATTAAGTTGATTCTTAATATCAGAACCTGGTCTGCCTGAGCACAAATGTTAGAATTCCTTTAGATCTCAAAAATGTTAATTTCTTTCTGCCCTCTAACAGCGCAAATTGCCTTGCTAGGTAAAGTGCCCATGGGACAAATGGCCATCAAGTAATTTGTCTGTTTTACCTGGCTAAAACCTCTGTGTTTCTTTACAAGACAGAAAATATTAGGAAGGTAGATGCTGACATATGATAAACTGTCATCATTTTACCGGAGATATTCAGTAATTCTCCTGTGGCTATTTATAGTCATGCTGAAATTTAGGAAGATTTACCAACCTACTAGTATTGCCTTCCCTGTAGGAAAAACACCCAACTTCCTTACATATCTCAAAATTTTTCTAAAGCAGTGAATAAAAATGCAGTAAGAACTGAATGTTCTGAATTTTTACATCATATTTCTATCCCTCCAACTATCTGCTTTTTATATTTAGTGTTGGTCATTTTATGTTGCAGCAGGTTTGTACACAATCCTGAACTAAGTTGCGGGTAACCTTATCCTTCGCCACACCATTTATTTTGGGTCACCAATAGAACTTAACTGTCCCATGAAAATTGTGCAGGTTTTAATTAAAATTGGTTTTGGAGCCCCAGACTAAGGACACAATGTAGTGCTCAAGAATTCTAAACATTAAATAGTGCAACTAAAACCTAGATAATTTTAGTGGAGTTTTTGCTTTGAAAACAAAATAGGAATGGAATGCCCAACTCTCTTAGTCTTGTAGGAAATATTTTATCCTAAACTAATATAATTAGTTTAAGTTAAGTTAATTAAGTTAAGAACAAACTTAATTAAGTTAAGAATTAAGAATTCTTAATTAAGAACAAACTGATGATTTCCACAGTTTATTAATTAAACCAGATTTAACTGAGAGTTACTTTTCTTATATCCGATTTTCCCCAACCTCTAGGATATTTTCAGATGACCCTGAATTCAGAGCAACTGAAATAACTATTCACTGTGCCAGGTTTTCTAGGGTCAATTTCTGATGTGAGTCTCCTGTTTTCTTTTGTTGGGATTTTGTATCACCCAGATAAGTCTTTTTAATCATAAGCATTGTAGTGACAGCTGTGGTCGCCACCTGGGACAGGATAATGAGGACTGCTATCCAGATCTCTGGGTTTAAGGGAGTGTTAGATATACTCCAGCATGAAGCAACTCAAGGTTTCCTGGATATTTTGTGTCAACAGAAGAATGGCGGGATTCAGGAATCACTGGTTCCTTTCTGGGCTCTGAGGAGAACTGATCTACGTTGGCCACAGTCTATTCTCTCTTGGTCCCTGTTTCTTTCCCCTTTTGTTCCTAGTTCATAGCCCTTTTCTTTCTTCAGGTTGCTCACTGACATCCTCATTGCACACAACCAGGCCCCTCAACCTCGTCTCAGTTTTTCTCCATACTTCCAGGATCTGACCTTACATGTGTTGTTACTCTATACACGTGCTGTATTTCATTATTTGGCTTTGCCAGCACCTCACAGAAATATCCTTGTGAGGTGAGTCTCACAAAAGACTTGTGAGAAGTCCTTGCCTTCCCAGACTACATCCCAATGTTCTTCAGTTCCAAACTAGGTATCCTGCAGGGTTTTATATCAGTGTCTTCCCACAGGAACAAAGGAATGGTATCTTTCAGCCCAGATGACATTTTTTTTTAGTGTAGGAAACTGCTTCCCAAACCAGAAGAAACTTCTGACAAAAATCAAGTATTTCCTTCTCCAGATCTTCTTTAACTCCCAGATCAAACTTAAACAGATGCAATCTATAAGTTTATACCCTTTTCCTTTGTGCCAGTATTCCACATCCCATGTTAGCTGATTTACTTACAAATTTCAAGCACGTCCTCTTTTTTATTTTTTACTAAACTAAATAAGATATGCTCTAAATTAAATAAATTCTGCTCTTCTAATCCCCCTCCTCCAGGTAAAGTTTTCCATTACCCACTCATTTTAATTCTCCTCCTCTGCACCTGTTTGAGCCTGGATCCATCTTCATTAAACATAATCATCCAGAACAGAACAAAATTTTGCAGACTTGGTGGTAGACATGAGCACTAATATGTTCTTTTCTGTACTGGAGATGCTACATCTTAAGCTTTCACATACATTTTCGAAGCTATGTATGTCAGACCGATGTCTCATATATTCCCATAATGGACTTAGACTTCCTGTTGCTTTATCCTCATCAATTTTTAAGAGTTGACAAGTTCCAAATTTATTGATGAAATTTGTGTTGTTCATTGCTAAACCCACTTCTATAGTACTGAACCCTATTTGTGCCATTCCAGTGGTCAGTGATATTCTGGAGTGTATCCTGAATTATATTCTAACTCTTCTTGAATATTCTCAGTGCCTTGCAACTGCTTGTTATCACATTTAGCACACTGCCATTTTTGGTGTCAAGGTCATTAATAAAAATATTTAATGAGTTCTGTCTCAAGACTGATCTTTGAGGAGTAATCACTCTACAGCCAGATAGATGCTCTTTCAGCACATTCCAGAGCTCCCTCTCTATTTTTTCCTTACTAATCTTATAATTCTCCTATAAAAATTGCATCATCTACACTACAGTTAAACTAACGGCTTCCTACATGACATCAGAGTGAAGAAAAAAAAGGAAAATGCAGTATCTCTTATCTGTAAAATCAATTCCCTAACAAAGAAGGGTGTGAAGTCAGTATATTGTGAGACATTTTCAGCAGAATCAAGTAATATTTTATCACATTTTCACTTACTTTATGCTTTTAGTTATTTCCCCACAAAGATTTCTGCAAAGATGTACCATGCCTAGGAGGCCAAACACATGGACCCTGTTATGATGCCCGTGCCCCCACCACACACATCTCAAATATTTTTATTGTGCTTGTTGTTTTGTCATATGGTCTAAACCCACAATAATTCTATTCAAACTCCTTGCTCTGTATGTCAGTTCTTTCTGTATTTTGCAGAATTGTATTTTGTTTGTGTATCCAACCACAGTGGCTCAAGCGCCCTGTGTTCTTTCTTTGTTTCCGGTTCAGATGTGGTTATTTTGAGTTCTAAACTCTCACCTCTTTTACACCTCCTGCCTTCAACCCTGTACTAAACATCCCATCCTTCTTACAGGGGCTGATATCTATTAGCTAGCTCTGCAGATGTTCAAAATCAACAACCACCAATTCACCTGCCATACTGAATATGCAGTACATCTGCAAGCCAGGCTACAGTAGGATCTGAAGAAGGGAGTGACCCCCAGCTGGAAATCATTTTCACACAGGAGGAGAGAGAATCCCACTCCCAAGGGCAGAGAATTTAATTTCTCCTGAACCCAAGAGTCTCAGTCCAAGGCTCAGTGTGTGCCCAGATGGCCCTGCTCTCCTGCTAGTCTTGCCTGTTCTTATTCCCTCATGCACACTGGCTCCAACAAGTTGCTACACCCAGCCCACCACTAATTTGCTGTGCAAAGGGATGGCTTGCAGGGATGTTTCAAGGCAAGTGGCAGACAAGCTAGCAGCACTGCAGCTGGGAAGGATGTGGCTTTTAGCTCTGGCCCTTAGGATGGCTCTCTGTCTGGCACTTAACAGAAACCAGATGAAACTGAGGACAGAAACATGATTTTGAAAAGTGAATTCAAGGCAGCAGGATGCATCTTCCAGCTGAAGCTGGGATTTAAGGACACACCAATGCTACCATCTTAATTTGGGGCCAGGACACAAACCGGAGCCCCAACCTACTGAGCCCCCACACTACTTACCTGCTGATTTGTAATCCAGCCCATGTCAGCTGGTTCTCCAAGAAGGGTGCAGGGCTGGGATATGCTGCAAGTCTGACAGCTGCACTAGCAAGCAGCCGGCACTGGCCGTGCTCAAACAGAGGATTCTTCTGAAAGATGCTCAAGCCCACCTTCCTGCACAGCCAACAGAGGGACATCTCACAGCTCTGGACGACTTTAAAACCGTAAATAATGTCAAAATAGTGCTGATATCTTGGTCATTGTGAAGCAGTCCAGGAGGTTCTGACTATAAATTATTTGTTCAAAGTCAAGTAGGAAACCTGTTGGCACAAAAAAGAAAAAAAGCTCAGTTTTTCCAAATTTCAGAGATAATTTCAGCCATATTTGTTCACACTTTAAAAGAAAAATTAAAGCTTTACAGTTGAAGATAGATGAACTATTCATAGTAAATAATGTAGCCATCAAACAGAGACTTTTAGTCACTTGATGTATTATCAATGAATAGACTGATTTTTATGAATATGCTCATTAGCTGTAATTGTTTAACAAATGATTTATCTGAAAAAGTTTCATCCCCTGAGTTGTCTCTCATCTACTTGCTTTTTGATTATTCACTAGATATGGTACATGATTACTTTGCTCTCTCATAGAATAAGTGAAATATTAGCAGTATCTGTGAACACTTGCAGCATGAATATTCATTTGTGAATGCACATGTTATATGACTTGTCATTAAAGGCATCCGTTATGGCCCTATGAAGAGTAGTTTGACTCTTTTTAAAAATAAATGTAATTTGTTGTGTCATCTATTCATTATCAAGGTTACTCTGAAATACAACTAAGTAATTACCTTTAAATGTTAATTCATCCCTTGCTGCAAATATTTTTTTCTTTTCAATACAAATTTTAAATGCTGCTGTAAACAGAGAAATGGGCTTCTTAACTCTTCCACTGCCAAGCATGGGTTATTTTCAGATAATAAGCATGTCTTCACTGAAATCCATTGTATGATAAGAATTTGCATTCACAAATACTATGTGTTTCTGAAAGAATTCACACTGTAAAAGGCTGAGAAAAGTGGCATCCAAAAGTCAAAGAGAAAAAAAAAGAGAGAAAGGAAGAAATATGAGACATTCACAAGAAAAACTAAATTCCCCAGAAAACAATAAAAATGCCATAAATTAAACAAGTTGAAGTGCTGTGGAATGGTTAAAGACCTCGACAGCAGGTAATGATAAATGACTCAAGAGAGGAGTACATTGAAGATGGAAATTCTGCTTGTAATTCAGGCGTATTAAAGGAAACTTCAGATCTGTGTAAAGGGCTGGCATTAATTTATTTGCTTACACTGGAAAATATTACACCTTGCTTTGAAATTATTTTTTTTCTCTATCCAGAAATAGAACTCTGAGTGCTACTGCTGTGCTGTTGCAATGGCTTCTCACATGTAAAATCAATATCTGCTAAATATGGCATACCAAGTGAGGTAGTGACAAGTAATGGACCACAATATGATTTGTTAGGAGTTCTTCTGATGTTCTGCTAAAGAATATGGTTTTAAACAGTCCAGTGTCTGGCGTACCCACAGTGAATTGCCCTTATAAAAGCTCTGCTGAATGTTTTTAAAAACAGAACTTCAAAAGCCTTTGAAAGAAATTCAGATCCCTGCTTGGTGACACAGAGAAGATGAGAACGGTTGTCATAATTGCATAGAAATGTTTTCATAAAGTTCGGTAGGAAGTTGGGAATCTCTGATGTCATCACTACTGCTGATGAGAGTGTAGACATTTCTTATTTGCTATGAGAAAATGAAGCAGATTATGTGATGAAAGGTAAAGGAAGTTGAAGCTCTTTCATCCATAAAACAGTAAATATAAAAAGAACAGCAAAACAAGGGCGCAGAAGCCAAGTGTCTCTTACCTGCTCACTGCAGCAATTGCTAAGTAGAGGTAGGTCAGCAGGAGAAACAAGAGGCCTTCTCACACACCTACAAAGGAAGGAAGAAAAGAAGCCCCACTCTAAGCCTACAAAGAGTAAGTCAGAATGGGCCAAAAAGGATGCAGTGGATCAGCTGCCATTATGGAGTGAACTGCGTAAATACGTACAGAAACTAAAACATGGGACCTTCTGTGGAGGAATATGAGACTGAGAGACTGACTCTGGCCCTTGTGTTGTAAGTACTGTGTATCTTCAGTTGGGAAGATGGACATACTTGACAAAGCCCCACTTAGTGCTGGGGCTTGGCATCTGTAGAGAATCCTACTAGAAGTCTGACTTGCTCTTTCCATGAGGTTCCATAGAAAATGTTCAATATCTACCACTGGAGAACTACACTTGGTGCATGCAAACAGAAAAACAGAGGCAAAGATAATAAAACAGTGGAGCAACTAAGGAATACAGGGTGTTTAGAGCACTTACAACTGCAGGAGGAAAAAGGGAAAGGTCTAAACAAGAATTTGGGATCTTTGTGGAGGTGGGTAGAGACACAGCAAAGAATGATAGCTTGTTTTAATATGCGAAATGAAAAATAGAGTAAACTCTGACTGTGGAAGAAAACACAGACCAAAACAGAAATCTGCTTTTGAACAGAGTTGCTATATTAGTGATAAACAAAATCATTTTCCAAAAGAGTCTAAACAAGAATAAAATGGGCTGATAAGAACAGGTGTGTATGTATTTTCAAGAATGAGAAGTATTTAGGAACAACCAAGATCATTATAATAGCACCACTAATGATTTCCAGTGGAAGAATTAGGTCCAGCAACTTGAGTAGTACCTTGAATATAAATGGAGTATGTGTTAATTTCAAACTGGATGGCAGACATCAAGTCCAGTTGCACATCAAAATTGCAATTAAAAACTGAAAAGAAAACCTAGTCATGTGGAACACAGGTGGTAAATCTAACATTTTGCATTGGAAAGCCTGCTTCTAGTGTGAATACTTGAGAACTGGTAATTAAGTGAAATAAAATCCTCACAGATTATGTAAATTGGCACTGGTCTTCCTTTCTATGCTCTACTCTATGTTACTGAATTTGATTTTAGTATTAGTATCTTCAGAAGTGTGGTGCTTATGATGGTTAGGGTACCAAACTTAAATCAAGCTATTCAAATGCTTCACCGTAAATTATTCCTTTCTGGTTCTTCTGTCCTAATATAGATGTTTGAAATTTCCAAAATATAGCTAAAGCTATGCTGCCTATGCTCATCTTTTTATTGATATATTATTCATACAACACAGATTGAAGACAAATTGCCTCAATAAATTGTGTTACTTGACGCAACAGCAGTTATAATGCTGTTCTTGTTGTGTTGGCATCATTGGAAAGATATTTCATTGTTGTAATGTCATAGAGATTTTTATATTTTATTCAGTTTAGCACCATGCAGTTTATTGCTTTTAGCTGATGTTTTGATTTTTATTCCCGTGCCACCAGATATTCCATTTAAAAATCATAATCATATGACTTCCTTTATGGTGAATGAATTCTGCCTTGTAAAAATCCTTAATAGAATTTAATTGAATTCATCGGAGTTTTCAGCAGTTCATTCTATACTGAGTAAGAATAGATACAAATTTCTCCCTCTCTAAACTAGTGGTGAAAACATTCTTTTATAATGAGACTTAGGAATAGAATATTTTCTTAACTTGAAATACTGCTCCGTCAGTTTCTGGAATTTTCCTGGTGTAAAGCTTTTTAAGGCAGGAAGTAATTGCTGAAGGTAAAGGAGCCTGCAGGAAACCCCAAATCCCAGTACTTGCCTCTCAGGTTTAAGAAAAATTTCATCTGAAATCTAGTTGCTTTCTTAATTGATTGATTTTGTCCAAAATGGTGATGCAGTAGAAGAACTGCATGAGAAAAATTGGGAATTTTCTATATTTTGGCTAAATATCTTCATAAATATTTATTTCTAACCAGTGTGTTCGGTGTCTTCACAGATACCATTATTCTGTGTGGATATAGTTGAATGAACAGGATTCAAAAAGGAATAATATTTCAGGATTTGAAAGTACTGAGGGAACTTGTGCTACTTTCCCCAAGTGTCAGCATACAACCCAAAATGCTTGGTGACACCCTCTCTCTAAAATAATTTCTTGTCTTTCTTGTGAGTTTCCAAATATATGACAAAAGAGAGTGAGAAAAAAAGAGACAAATATAGATGCTGATAATTATAGGAAAAGCCTTCTGGCACGTCCAGAAATAGAATGCAAACTTCTGACTCATAGGTCTGCATCCTGGCCACTGCACCACACTGCTTTTCCTGGAGACTTATTTTTATGGAGTAAACGCATATTTCATAAATATTAAGATTGAAATATATTGCAAAATTGTCACCGAAAACTCATTTTAAGTACTGTTAAATGTTTACTGTGCTTATGCACGTTTTAAAATAACACCCCACAAGAAAGCCCTCAGACTGCAAGATGTTACATAATTTCACTACTATTGCTTAGTATTTTATAAATCATCAATGTCAATCTATCTGAGTGGGGCTACGAAAATCTTTCAAGCAAAAGTAACTGGAATTTTGCAAGGATCTTTATTTTACAAAGAAATACAAAAATGCCAAATGATTACACTGTTTTCATTAACAGAGACAGTGTACTATTGTGAATTCAATTAGTTTTAGTTTAGCATTTTGTCAACATAAGGAACACTATGTGTGTCTCTGATCTTCATTTTCCATTCTCTCTGACTTCATTGCTTTTAGGAAGACATTTTGTAAACAGTTGGAAGGATATCTTAATTTAAAAATCCTAAATATAAAACATTCTGGTTTCTAAGAAATATAGGAGCTTAGTATCAAAAATGTGTTCTCCACATAGTGTTTACTGTCTTAAATATGTGCCCCTTTTGCTCAGTTCACTGAGTTCTAGAAGCTCAATTTGCACTTTTTGCATACAAGTATCCCCCTGTTTCTTGTATACATAAATTATATGGAAAGATTCCAGTACCAGAAGGGAGCCTACAAGAAAGATGGAGGGGGACTTTTTACGAGGGTGTGTAGTAAGAGGACAAGGGGGAATGGCTTCAAACTAAAAGAGAGTAGCTTTAGATTAGATATCAGGAAAAAATTCCTTACTGTGAGAGTGGTGAGACACTGGAACAGGTTGCCCGGAGAGACTGTGGGTGGAGCATCCCTGGAAGTGTTCCAGGCCTGCCTGGATGGAGCTCTGAGCAACCTGGTCTAGTGAAAGGTGTCCCTCCCCATGGCAGGGTGTTGTACCTAGATGACCTTTAAGGTTCTTTTCAATCTAGGCCATTCTATAATTCTATGATTCTATATTACATATGAGGGAAGCACAAGAAATACATATCTAAAGTCGTATATTTATGCAGATTAGTAGAAATAACATGCATATATGCCAACATTCTTCATATTTATGACTTTCGGGCAAACCAGCACTCATATTTTAACATATTTTAATACACAGGAAAGGAGAAGGTTTGGGGTTTGTGGAACATCATTTTCCCTTCTATGCGCACAGGCAACCAAGCAGGATGGTCTGCTTGGCACAGGAAATTATCTTCAGGAGAGTAGCCGAGCTACAGCCACTGGTGGTACGTGGGCAGAAAAAGGAGACATAAATAAGATCAGCTCCTATTTAGCTCAAAATCTAGATGCTGAGGACATAATAAATCAAAAGACCAGAAGAAATGAAGACTCTTTATATGCTGATGTATGGGCAACAGGTGAGAGATATTCAGACTGCTTCCTTACGAGCACACATTTCACTTATTCACTGAAGCAGGAAGGGGGCATATTAATCAAATTTTTAAAAACTTGAGATATTCTAATATATTCCTTCTAAGGAATGAAACAGCAAAAGCAATAGAGGAAGGGTGTTCTTGATAATTCAGAATTCCCAAGTCATTAAATGCCTGAAATCAAAAAGTTTTCAATCATTATGTACCACCATTCCAACAGAAAAATCACGATATGGATAAAGTGAGCATGTTCTTCCTTCCATCAAATCTGAGTGCAGAGTGAGCTCCAAAAGTATTCTTTAATAACATGCAGGGAAGAAAGTTAATTACTGTGCATCCTTTCTCTTCATCTGGCAGATGTTTCAGCAAAAACTACACTTCTGCCCCTGGAACTTGTAAAATTATAGGTGAGTATTTCATGACCTGTAACTGTGTTTGACCCTGGGGACATTGTATACTACAGAAATTGCTTGATTATCAAGCTAGTGATGCCTAATGCAGTGGGAGTGATAAAGTCTGATTTAAATCTCTTATGTGGAAACAGAATATAAAACTATGTAACCAGTATGTTCTAGACTTGGTGCTTTAATAGGGCCAACTTAGGAATGCTGAAAATAACTATGAGTCAAATCAGTTGAGAAAAAAAGTATAAACAGAAGCATCTGAGACATGACTGGAACTACTTCACATTATATTCAAAATCCACAGTCTAAGAAAGTTGAAAAATACCCACACTGCTTATAAAAGTAACTTAATAAGGGAATAAAGCAGGTACAAAATTATATTTAATTTATATATGTATGTATATGTATTTTAAAAATGAAATGGGGAGTTGATCCATAAATGTTCAAAGTGTTCTGACTGTGGTTCATTACTTTAAAATGTGTATAAACATGGGGTAAACTCTCAACATAGTGATCATAATAAGCTTTTGATGAGAATACTCTTCATTCCTCTGTTTAATATTTATGAAATAAGCATTTATTTAGTGAAAGTAAGCCTTTAAGTGAGGCACATTTTTTTTGTGACCAGAATGAAATTAATACAAATAATATAAGTTAGAAAGTAAGAGTTATAGGAAATACACAAAATAAAGAAACAGGAACAGATGAAAAACCTCTAGTCAGCAGAGTTAAAAACAATGCAAATTAGACTTTTAAATAAGCTAGGAACAAAAGAAACCCTGAAAACAGTGTCAGTCCATTGTTTATAGACAGAAATTCTGGTCTCTGTCTTGGCTCGACTGAGAATTCCACTGCAACAATGATGCAGTCTCAGAGCAGGAGGAGGTGGTAGACTTATTCCACATAATAGAGGAAAGGCAAAGTGGTCAGTCAGAAATGTGCTTTTCCAGCAGTGGGATGATGCAGCTAAGCCCTGTGGTGATGAGGGCACAGGGATAGTTCCTATGCTACCAACACTCTGGTTTCTTCTGCTTCACTGCTTCCTTAAGTGAGGCGTTCTAGAGGAGCACATCCGTGTTACTGTATTTTAGACAGGAGCTGATTTTTGCTGTTGCATTGGGTTTGCATGGCCAAGCTTTGGTAGTGGGGGGGCTTACGGGGCAGCTTCTGTGAGAAGCTGCCAGAAGCTTCCTTCATATCCAATAGAGCCAATCCCCAGCAGCCCCAAAGATGGAAGTGCTGCTGGTCCAGGCAGGGCCAACTAGAAATGGTGGTAACACATCTGTGATAACGTTTAAGAAGAAGGAAAAGGAAGATATTACACAATTGTATTTGTGGCAAGAGAACAGTGGGGTGAGAACGTGAGAAGAACAACCCTGCAGACACCAAGGTCAGTGGAGAAGGAGGGGGAGAAGGTACTCCAGGCACCAGACCAGGGATTTTTCTGCAGCCCATGGTGAAGGCCATGGTGAAGCAGCTCTGCCCCTGCAGCCCTTGGAGTTCCATGGGGATGCAGAGATCCACAGTCCATGAAAGAGTGATCCAGGTTGCAGCAGTTTGCAGAGATCTGTTGCTCGTGAGATGGACTCTCATTGGAGAAGTTCACGGAGAACCGTCTCCCATGGGAGGGACCCAACATTGGAGCAGAGGGAGAACTCCTCACTCTAAAGAGCAGGAGAAACAACGTGCAATGACCTGGCCATAATCCCCATTCCCTGTCTCTACGCAGCTCCAGGGAAAGAGGCATAGCTGGGAGGGAGGGAGGGATGAAGGGAGGGAGGGAGAGAGGGATAGGGGTGAGGTGTTTTTAAGGATTTATCTTCTCATTCTCCTGCTCCGATTTTGTTAGTAATAAATTCATATAATATCTCTAATTTGAATCTGTTTTACTAGTGATGACGGTATTTGGTGAGTGATCTCTCACACTCCTTGTCTCAACTCATGAAACCTTCGTTTTATTTTCTCTCCCCTGTTCAGCTGTGGAGAGGAGTGAGAGAGAGGCTTTGCTGCCTGGAAACGTGCCAGGGTCAACCCAGTACAATTGTCTTGATCTTGCTATCGGGAGTTAAGTATTTACCTTTTGTGAGTTTGTTTGTTTGTTATCTCTGAAGACTCCCTGGAAGGCTGCGTGAAGAGGACCTCTGTAAGATCTTGCATTCCCACCTCACCTATAGCATGCTGGTCAGGCAGCTGTCAAAGAGCCTTGATCACCTTCCAACAAAATGATGGAGAGCCAGAAGCATGGAAGCTCAAAGATTACTGGCCCACAAACCTCTCAGCACCTGGCTCTTTCGCAATCCAAACTCTCATGGGAATCTGGATGTCTACTAATGAGCTAGGAGAAGCAAGGGCCACAGGGTCTTCAATTAAGCGTCAGAATTACACGAACTGCCTCAGAGTCATGACTCTTGGCCTTCCCTTTTCCAAAATGACTTCATCTGTCAGGGCTTTGACTGCATACTCTAGAACTGAATGTATTGCAAATCCTGCGCAAAAAAACCCCTGTCTGCACTGGTCCTGGTATCAGCTACAGGAAGAGGTAGCCTTGGAGACTGGAGATGACTTAACCTCTATCTTCTCTACTGGGGAGGAGGAGGTGAAAAAATATCTCAGCACAGGCCACAAAGAAATTTAGGTAGTATGAGGTGGAAGAAAACAGTTTATCAGAAGTGTGTTATTGCAGATGGGGAAATACAATGGGAATGGTGTTCCTAGTCCCACGGACATGGTCACCTATCGATGCAAATGCACTCATCCAATGTCACTATGCCCCAAACAACTATCTAGTCAGGCTGGAGCTTGGGGGTCATCCATTGGATCATCAATCGGTATGGCAGCACTGTTTGTGTCCATACAGCAAGATGTTTACAGAATAACAGGAGAAAGGGGAGGTCAGAGGGGTTTCTGTAGGGTCTGTAGCCAGAGGAAGGCACTGCCTGGAATTTCTGGACAGGGACTTGGGAGCAGGTCTCAAAAGCCATCATAGTCATCAGACTGTACCTACCAACACGCTCTTCAGATATACCCTGAATCCCACAATAAGAAGGTCTCGAGATATTTCCATGTTGACGGATGCTACACATAAATAAATGGTAGAAGGACTTCTCCATCCAGAGCAGTTTGGCAAACACAAAGAAAACCACCACCAAATAAAAGCCAGCAATTTTTTATGTCCTCTGTGCACAAAGACCTCACAGCTTTTAAAAATTGCTTTTATGGAGGCTGTCTGTTCCTTCTCCTGAACGATGTTGTTCCGGGTTGGCTATAGTTTGGCTTAGTCTCATCTCAAACTTTTAGTCCCTCAGTCGGTGCACCTACACCCATCTGCAGGCAATGCTTCAGGTGATTTGGGAATGCCCAGCAGCTTTTCAAGTAAAGTCCTTCCTTTTCTCAGGACTTCTTCCAACCACACAGTCAATTGTCACACCACTGTGAGCCCCATGGCAGAGGTAAGTTTTCAGCTCAGCTCCTCACAACAAGCCTGGACTAAAACTCACAGTACAATCTTCCAAAAAAGGCACCATCCCAGCTTTGCTGTAGCATACTTAATTCCCTTAAAGCCCAGGGCATTTCAGCAATGTTGGACTGGAAAATCAGTGCAGTTCTACATTGCATTGAAGGTCATATCTGAAGGGTTTTATGTTAAGCAGTCATAGACCTGTGTTTCCAAAAGCAATGTTATTTTGGAAATTTCAGTTTTACAGGTGCTTAATCAAAAAGGCTGTAAAGAATTAATTTTCTGTGAGACTACTGAGGATTTGCCTTAGAAATCAGCTCTTACAAAAATAAGAAACTATTGAAAATAAAAGAAAAAAGAGGCACTGTCGCATTGCTTTCCCTACAGTAATATTTTCCCAAATTTTTGAAATAAATTGATTTTTGGAGAATGCATCAAATCTCTTTCTTTTCTATCTCTCTCTTAAAATATGGTTTGAACCAATACTTCAGACACATGTATTTTAAACTATTTACTTTAAATTGTGATTTGCATACTGCCAAGTATTTTAATGTAGTTGTAATTACTGTGGTTGGGAGTGACAAACACCAGGAGACCATCTATCAAGCTAATTTATCTCCCTATCTGTATCAGTATCAATCCACTCACTGTTCTTCTTTTACAGTATCTGAGATAATATGGTATTTACAGTGTTCTGTGTTTGCCAGATGCATATTAATTAAGCAAGAGGAGATTTAAATGTGTCTTTGGCTGGTTTCTTCATTCAGCTGTCTTGAGAAATACTCAAAAGTAATTTCCATTAACTGCTGTGCTATTTACTGGTGAGGACAGAAATGGTCGTTAGTGACTCCCTGCTGCTGAATGCAGCCCTCCACTTCATCATAATTCTTGGGGAAGGTTTGCTTCAATGCTATAAGAAACTCTGCGTATCGTTGTTCCAAAACCGCTGCCTTGTCGCAAATGCCAGCATAGATTGATATTTATTTTTAAGCTTAGAATGTGAGTTTTAACAGCTGAAACAAAATCTGTGCATTAGCAAGGGGAATACATTTTCTAACAAACTTCAGGAAAAAGGGAAAAGAGCAGTTGTTAGTCCAATTAATCTGTTATTCCCATAAAAACCTAAGCCTGGGTCTTCAACATCTTAAACCAGGAAAAGTTTTTGGAAGATTTCTTTTACCCCTTTTCTGTTTCCTTCTTTGTGCCAACATGACATGCAAAACTGTCTGGAAAAGGACAGGGGTGGTGACACTGCCAGATAAACACAAGGAAATTACTTACTGCTTATTCATGCCCTGTGCTATTCTGTGCTGTAGACTCCCTAGGGCTGAATTTATTTAGAGAATCGTTTTAGGATGTACAGACCTTGCTTGGTAGGCCTTCCTGTGTCATATTTTCACATAGATGAACTATTCTTGAAGAGTTTCTGCATTCTATAGGACAAAAATAGACTTTTCTTTAACAGCAGACGACTTCTGTACATGTCCTTGTCCCACCCAGCTATTCCACAACCAGTATATTTACTGCACAACCACTATATTTATTGTGGAATTTGGGAGAAAATGTCACTTGGTATTATTTTTATAGTTCCCATATTTTTCTCTCACTGTATCTTGAGGTTGTAGCAGAATAGAATCTTGTTCCCCATCAACATTGTGATAGGAAAAAGAAATAAGTGGCTGTTGGTTTGTTTGTTTTTTTTTTTTCTATAGCATTTTTTACTTTCTCCACAGCATTGTGACTGTTCAGGAATGTGATAAACCTTATCTTGCTGGGAAGTAACTAGAGGATGATTTTTTTGTGGGAGTTCAGTCATACTTAAGACATAATATGTGAACATATACAAGGCATCAGTTTTCAAATATCTTAATTAATGCGCTTAAAACCATCAATAAATCAATTCATGGAAATTCATGGTGGGGGGAAAAAAGCAATACAATGGATCACTGCACTTTTGTCAATTTCATGTGCTTAATCACTATGGAGAGTTGTCTCTTTTAGGTACACTGTCTTGCAATGGTACCAAATGATCTTTCACTCCATTAAAAATTCCCTGTTAGCCTTTTAAACAGATTCTCCCCTCCAAAAGAGCATGTGAAATATCCCTTTAATTATACAGGCACCTAAACCTACCCATAAATTGATGCTAACATGCATATCAAAGATTTTCTACAGAACCATACAATGCCAGAAGCACTTTTCCATTTCATAAAAATCTTAATGAAGCTTAAAACAGCGACTTCTAACATCTTTACTTAGAGATATAGAACCTTGTAGGTTTTTTTAATAAATACGCTCACTGATTTCTTTAATTACATACAATGAAGTGTACAGGTTTATATACACATCAAATGAATAAAATGATGTTATCTAGACAAATGATGTTCTCGTGCATGGAGAATATCTATTAAAATGGGAATGAGGACTCGTGCTGAGTCTATGAACTCTGACTGCTTTGAGAGGAACAGTATGATTTATGACTTACAAGCGAGCTGTCCTCTCCACCAAGAAACTGCCTCTCATTCCCTTCCAATTTGGGGAAATTTTCATCGTTTTTCAGCATTTTGGTTAGGGAGTACTGGCCAGGTATGGGTTACAGACAACTAAAAAACAGAGGAAAATTCCATTTCACACCCACACAATTGTGACCGGTGCGGAGGTTTGTGGTTTGCCATTATTAGAGGAAATGCACAGTCTTTGCAAGTATAGGGTCTTAATTATTTCGTTTCTTTGAGGAATGATAATGCAGTAAATCATACACCTATGAAGTTTTATTAAATATTTATCATAAAGATTTACCAGCCTTATTAGTTTCACCTCTGCCAGCAGAAGAGCTTTCACAAAATGGAATAGGATTTCTATTTTCCACTTCTCAGCCTTTGACTACAACGCATTAAGACAGTGCAGTGACTTATTTTTCCAGATGTGTTTTTCTTTCTTTGAGCATAATTTTCTCCCTGGTTTTGTTTAATTTTACACTTGACTGAGGTGTACAAACTGAAGGAGCTCAGGTAATTTCAGAAAAACATATGTGGGTTAAAAAATGTTTGAATCATAATTTTGAAAAAAACCCAAAACTAGTTGCAGCAACAACATAATTATCTGTAGTCTGAATAGAATTTGCTTAAGAAAACCCATGACTTGTAGCAGTGGCACAGCAGTGGTGTAAGAAGCACTACTCCCAGCTTAGACCAAGTGATGGACTGGAGATAGGTGCTCCATTTCTAGCTTGACCTCAAGCTTTCTGATTCATGACATGAATCAAGCAAGGCCATCTAGAACTGGTTTTCCAGGACTGTGTCCACACGGTTTTGCAACATGTCAAAGGATGGAGACTCCACAGTTTCTCTGTTGAACACTGTTCCAGTATAAAACCACCTTCGCCAAAAAAAAAACAATTGTGTTTTCGGATGTCCAGGAGGATTTTCCTACATTTTAGTTCGTGCCCACTGCCTTTCATCCTCAAGGCAAGGGGACCTTGAGGACAGCGGGACCTCACCTTCCATCCCAAAGTTAAAATTCAAATGAGAAAAAGAGCTCTTGAAAATGCCTCACATTGCAATTATGCTAAATATGAAGTGAGATCAGTGAGTCAGAACTGGAGTTTGGATTGCCCTTATGGTGCAGATAGTCAGTTTGTTATTTTAGGTCAAAATCCTAGTTATGTACTGCTCTGTGCAATGGGACACCTGCTTCCTGCCTGGATCTGTCCATCTTCCTCCAACAACCTAACAAGACTTCAGGATTTTTTTTTTTAAAGTTTGCTGGCATTTTCTAAATTCTATCAGCACTGAATTATAAACTAAAGCCATTCTTGATGTTAATAACCTGAAATATAGCCCCAGCCCTTGCAAGCTGTGCCCCCCCACAACACTGGGTCTGATTGCTTTTGTTTGCCACCAGTAACTGCTCAGAAGTGATCTGTCCGAGATGTGCCACCTCAGCTCCACAGCCATGTCTCCCACTGACTTGCTAAAAGATTGACCACAGGGCTGGTTCACATCTGAGCACAGACAGGTTGCAGTAGAAGCCTGATGAATTTCCACCAACCCATTTGTAACTGGAAGGCATGTGGCCTGCATCCCTCCTGTGTACAGGCCACTGCCTAAGGAATGTCTGTTCTCTCCTGACCTGAGCCTACTGCAAGGTCTCCAAACCAGTGTGGTCCGCCCTGTTTGCTAAGGTGTAAACTCCATCCTGGAGCAGCAATAGAGGATGGAAGATTCAGACTAGCATCAGGTAGCCAATATCCATATGCATCTTCACTCCCATCTTGGTATTGTCCTGGCATTGACTCCTTCTATGGCGGCCATAGATTCGAAGCTTGATTTCAAATTGCATGAAGAAATATTTTTTGCTGTTTCAAATTCTTCATAGACTTTGCTGTCCCACTATTTATAAAACCCTATTCCTGATTAAAACATTTGTTTGCAAAACACCTTGAAATCAGCATTAAAGCTATATACCACTAATTCTGCAAAAGAAAATGGCTCTCTAAGAAGGTCTGTCTTGACAAAGACCTTATGCCATTTCATACACACTGAGGTAGCTATAAATGTCCCCTCTTTCTAGATCCCACATTGTTTGGAAGAAATATGGCATGAGGTACAGGAGGGGAGAAGCAGCCCTGGTTGTGTCCATGGACCCAAGGAGGGCATCCAGGTAAAGCTACTGATGCAAAGGTGACAGAATCCGTGAGAGCTTCCCTTGCAATGAGCTTGCTCACCTACTGGCCTTGATTTGTATTTCCTCCTGCCCAGCCCCATGCCACTTCCTTGGGCTTTGTACTTGTCACAGTGGGAACACTCCTATCCCAACTTCAGCAATTATCCAACAACTCCTTAGCCTATGGCAAAGACCACCAGTCTGTATCAAACCAACTTAGGGTCAAAGGCCTTGAGCAGCTTTACTGCCAAAAAAATCCCAAACAAAACAAACCAAAACCAACCCAACCCAACAACAAAACAAAAAAAAGCCCCACAAAAACAAGTGAACAAAAGAAGAAAAAATGCTGCTGTACAAAAACATTAGAGGTCTCGTGTGATATCTTGGTCATAACAAACTCAGGCATAGGCTAAGGGATCATCTCTTTGTTACAGGAAGGCATATTAAGTTTCCCTTGTACTATTAAAATCTGTATCTTTGAGAATTCCCTTACCCATACATACAGAAAAAAAATTTCACTTAGTGGGGTAATCCTCCTTCCCTAAGTCTTTAATTTCACTTCCTTACCTTCTGCTATCTATGGCTTTTCCTTCAATTGGGAAGTAACTGTTTCTGACAGTTCATTAATTGGTCTCCTGTACTGCAGCTAGGAATAAGAAATGTCCCATTTGCTTTCAGCTTGTGCTGCTCTTGTGGTATTTACTTGTGATGTCTCTCTTTGAGGTTTTCATGCCTTTCTAGCTAAACCTTCCATTCCTTTCATGTTTCCAATTTTCTGTCATGTCCAGACTGCAAACCATCCCAACAAATTAAAGGCTTGTATTACATTGCTTGTTTTGATTGGTAAATTCTATTTGCTTTAATCATAGCTTAATTTTGTGTCTCCTCTTTTCAAGATCTGTTCTCTTATTCAAGATACAGGTTCTCAAAATTGCAAGTCTTGCTCTTCAGTCTTACTCAGAAACTCCTCTATGTTTTTCTCTCATTCACACAATCACTGCTAAAATTCATCTTTCTCTGTATGTATTCATATATTTTCAGATGGAACACAATACTCCTCAGATTTCTGCAATATAGTTTCATAGTCAGCCTCCTCTTTCTGGGATAGCTAAAAACTGAAAAAAAATTGCTGCTTTAGAATCTGCTATTATGAGAAATAGAGCTACCTCAACCTGCCTACCTGTGCCTTCCACTACTGGTGGGCACTTTTGAAAATCCTCTTTTATCTCTGACACCATGTGCTGTCCATCCTGAGCCAAGGATTTTAACAAAGAAGTGTTTCCTACCACATCCAAATTCCAACAAATCAGCACATTGTATTATGGGTTTTTGCATAAAACAACAACACATTAACCAATTAACACCAGAAACTTCTAAGGCTCCCTACAAGCTCTGTAGAAGTAGAGCTCCTGAATTTTTACTCCAGTTTTTTTTTCCCTGAAACTATTCTGAATTGATCTCTATGCTGTTTGGTGGTGGTGGTGCTTTTAAAGTAGTAAAACAGCTTCACCTCAAATACTACTCTCTCCATTGATACCACTAACACATTTCCTATGGGAAAGGAAAGGCGTGGAAACTTCACAGGAAAAACATGTCTTAAGAAAGCCTTCAAATCAGTTTGTCTCTATTGCTTCCTCATGACTTCCTCCCTCCCCCAACCTTCCTGTAATAGCTTTCATGTGTATATTCAGAAAATTCGAAAAGGGTTTTTCCAGATAAGAAATTGTCACACTGCAATTCAAGTCTGAGGTTGCATGTTCTCAGAAGCTTTTGATGTTTTCTCAACCTTGACTTTCCCAAAGAAAGGAGATAAGCTAACATCTCTTTTTCATTACCCCACACAGAGCAAGGGAAAAGAATACCCCTACTATTTGTTGAGAAAGGACTAAAGGCAAGCTAGAATAGCAATTCCATTTTCAAAGTTTTATCAAAATTGGTGGATTCAATGCTGATTATGGTTTATCTTTACCTGCAGTAATTTTGAGACTGTGTTGACCTTTCTGCTTCTTATCATCTCTGAATCTGCATGTCAAAATGTCAAAATCTCACATGGCAGACTCAGTAACCCTAATGCAATTTAAGGTAAGAGGAGTAGTAGAGCCATTCCCTCCTATCCAGAAGTTTCCACAAGTGCACTGCACCAAACTGAACTCATTTGTTCACTACCAAACTTGATATTTAGACCCCTTCTTTGGCAGAAAAGGAGGGATCTGACCCTCACTAACCCTCACTGTGGGGCAATGCCTCCCTGTCAGTGGTTGCTACAGCCAGTAATCTGCAGGTGGAAAAGTTCACAGGCTCTACCTCACGGAAGAGAAAACACATTTTAAATGTTTACACTAACCCAGCTGATCTTGCATGAAGCAAACTGGGAGCATTCACCGCTGCTGCTGGTGGCTGTGGCTCCCACCCCATCTCCTGGCACCCCAGGCTGCAGAGGCCCCAGGCTCAGGACCACGGTGAAATAAGTCTGGGACATGGTTGGAAGACTATTTGTGCAAATGAGACTCTCGAAAGCACTCCTAAATGACCCAGGAGAGTCTCTGTCTCAAGAGACACTGGACTTTTGATTCATCTGCCTGAGGAATACAAGTGCTCAAGGGTCACCAAACCATTAGTATTGAGTGCCAGTAAAAAACCTTCTGAAGAAAGTCAGATTGGTGAATAAAGGTTCTTGTAGAATGGGGCTCAGGATGAAAAAATTCTTGAAATATTGATGGAATTTGATATGCCAAATGGGAAACATAAACTATTTCCAATGCTGGTTGAAGCAAAAATACAGAAGAATCAAATTATTGTCAGGAGTCTGCTTGTTCCTAGTCGACATAATCAAATGATACAAATGAATACATGCACTAATTCAATTAATTTGGCAAATTCCCTGCTCAACACTCAATATTTAAAAATTTCAAATAATAAATATAATTTC
Organism: Oreocharis arfaki; assembly: GCA_013398015.1. Lineage (NCBI taxonomy): Eukaryota > Metazoa > Chordata > Aves > Passeriformes > Paramythiidae > Oreocharis > Oreocharis arfaki. The sequence goes on from VZRR01012542.1 coordinate 48,040, forward strand.
CTCATATTAAAATTCAAGTAACTTGAGTATGGGCCTCCTGTTTCCATACTAAAGGACTATGTCCTGTCTGATCTTGTTATCCCATACCAGAAATAGTAACACACCTTCTACACGCCAGTTTAAAAATAAAGTTGTATTTTTTCCTGACAACCTCTACATTCGACTTGATTTAAACTATTTAGGTCAGTTCCATAAATCTGATGCTTCATGCATTATTTTCTGAAAGGAGAAATTAATTGTGGTAACTGAGATTACCCAATCTGTCAGATCATGCATGAATTTAAATAAAAAAGTGAGAGTAAATTGGATTATGGGTCAGATTTATAAGCATAAGGGTAAACTACACTTAATACAGTTGAATTGACTCTGATTAATTCACAGATAGCTACCTCTTTCCAAATATAGTCAGAAGTTACTGTCCACAATATAACTATGCAACCATTAAGTAGTATGTATGTTCCACTGAAATATTTTTTCTTCTGTTTTGTATTTTCATTTCACTTGTCCTGGTAAGTAACATTTTTATTCATGCTGTGGTTCAGTTATTTTGAAAGCAGGGTGTGAAACCCAGTGAAAAAAGAATCAGAGCTAGGACTGTTGTGAAAGACTTGATAAGTTTTCTGCTTTTTCCCCTATATTCTGTTGATTAATTGAATTTAGACCATGAAACATGAAAAAGGCAAAACTGTGAAATATTAAAGGGCTGTCGGATATTTTAACACAACAAAGTAATAAGCATTTACATTTATCTTAAAATGAACTTCTGAATGTGGAAGTATAAAATGATATTGCATTTGATTCTCATTTTGTGAAATTGCTCATCAGTCCAAGGTTGACAAGGACAATGAGAACTGTGCCTAAATCTGTGATTAGGAAGCAAGAGGAAAATGGCAGCAAGAAAATCTGAGTTGACAGAAAAAATGTCAGAAGAACTGATAATGGAAGGGCTGAAGATGCATGAAATTGGAAGTGGCATCACTAAGGTGAAAGAAGTATTTTTGATATGGGTTGAAAAAACACTAGACACAACTAATGATGATCTGATCCAAGCTCTCCTGGTATAAAGCTACACTCACATCGCTGCAAATTCAAATTCTGATTCGCTGTAAGTCAGTAGCCCCTTCCTAATAAAGTTAACAGTGCACCAAATATGCACCTAAGGAAAGGGAGCAAAATGCAGTCAGCTGATGCTGCTTTGTTGATAGGAAATTCTTGGCACAGGTCAGGGCACAGACAGAAGTTGGAAAACAGAAAGTAGAAACAAAGGGAAAACATACCCATCTTCATAGGAAATCCTACAGACACCCATGGCAAGTAGAGATACTTTCATCAAGGCAGAATAAGTTGTAACAGTAAAAATGAAGGCAACTTGAAGGAGAGAACAAAGAAATGAAATATAATGACTTAGTAAGATCTTCTTTTCCCTTTTTGCCACAGTCATAAGGGCAAAGCTCCAGCTGCCACTAAAATAGGTAGAATAAACACATATACTTGAACTTTTTCCCTTATTTCCGTAAAAGTCTTATTGTTCTATAACTGCATTATTCTTATCGGAACCACAATTTTCCTCCTTACTCTTTTGTTCCACCCTTTGTTTTCTCCTTCCAGTTCTCGCACATCTTAGGTTGGTTTTGTTTCCTTTTTCTCTAGTTTGTAATCACCCGTCCCCTCCATCCCACTCCTTTTCTGACTTCTAAACTGCTACACACCTAGTTTGCACTTCCTCTCTTTTTCTGTGGCCACTCCTGCCAGCATAAAAACACACAAAGTGAGCACAGATAATTCTCTTGTTCCTTTCACCACAACTTCACCAACCCCCCTTGGCTCTGAACGCATTAATAAGCCTTACTGGTACTAAACAGCCTTATCAGGGGGCTTGATTCACACCACTGCCCACTGCCATGGACACATAGGCTTTTTTAAGCTCTTAATCTCTTTTTTGACTATGCTGTATGAGTGCTTGTCTTGGGCTCAGCCACATTTATGCCTGGCCAGGTATAGTTCTGATTTGCAGTCTGAATTTCCATCCTAATCTCAGACCTCCTCCGTCATGATGGATGCACCCAGAAATCACTGGACTTGTTCTTATCCCTGACTTGTGGATTGGTTTCACACAAACTTGTCTGATGATCTGGATTTTCACTTGAACCTGACAATGAATGCTAGTCTTGTATTGTTCAACTTACTTGGCTGTTGTGAGATGAGATCCAGAGTAGGGCTATGGAGAAGATTACAGGACTGGAGAAGATTACAGGACTGGAGAAGCGGGGCCTGTTTAGTCTGGCGAAGAGATGACTGAGAAGGGATCTTATCAATACATACAAGTATCTTAAAGGGTGGGTGTCAAGAGGGTGGGGCCAGACTTTCTTTCAGTGATGCTCAATGACAGGACAATGTGCACACGGTGCAATGGGCACAAACTTAAATACAGGAAGTTCCATGTGAATATGAAGAAAAACTACTGTGATGGTGACAGAGCACTGGAACAGGCTGCCCACAGAAGCTGTGAAATCTTATTCTCTGGAGATACCCAAAACCTGTCGGGATGCAATCCTGCGTAACCTGTTCTAGGTGAACCTGCAGGGGTTGGACTAGGTGATCTCCAAGTCTGTTCCAACACCAACCATGCTGTGATTTATTCTGTGATTCTGAGTGATTAATATCCTTGGGATGCAAAAATTTTAAAAGCTCACTGGAATTTAAAAGAATTCGGCTGCTTCCTTAAGAGAATCCTGCTGATACTTTTGTACATGAACAATGTCAGAAGAGGGAAACTTCATGTCAAACAACTGTCACAAACACCAGAGACAAATAAACCAAGATCAAAAAGACAAAGCTTGTGTATCTGTGAGTGGAGTAGGACTCTTCTTTATGTTGCTATTCTATTTTATTGGCTTGATCCTGCCAATGGTGTCCTGTAGCATGTGCTATGAGTTACTGTACATGCCCTGTAAAGTCAAGCAATCTCATTCTTAATGTTCACAACGTATTTGCTATAAGTACTTGAGATGAGCTGTAATCTCTGACTCACCGTAAATGGTGGGAAAGCCAGATTTGACAAATGAAGAGCAAGCTTAGACTTTTTTTCTGACAAATGAAGAACATGGACTGACAGCCAAATGAGAAATCCATTCTAGTCTCCTTTTAAAATGAATGAACCTGTCAGTAATCTTCTTGGTCAGATAAGAATTACCAATAAGTCTGAATAGATAGCCTACCAAAGTTTAACAAATAAGCTAATAGTATGGGGAAAGGGTTAGTGTCATTCTGATCCATTGGAAAGAGCTTGTAGAGGTCAGCCTTGTGTGTATGGTGCCAGGGGCCAAAATAAGCAGAATGCTCTTATGCTTATGGGCAAATGGTGTGGTGCATTATCCAGGGCATGGCACAGCACTTCGTGCAGTCAAGGTGAGCAAGGAGGGCTCTGGGGCAACGCAGCCCAAATAGTCAGTTCAGGTGGTGGCCACTGCCCTTGCCAAGAGAGCTCAGGTATGGTGTCCACTTGAAGGGGAGACAAGTCATTTACACTCGCCTAAAAGAACGCAGTGACCCATGCAGAGCTCCCAAAAAAACATGTAGCCATTCAGGTTTCAGGCTGTAGGGAGTGCCTAAGCCTTTCACTGGGCTGTAGCAGAGATAGCTGTTGTGTCAAATGTGACCAGGTGGACGACTTGTCTCAGCCTGGTATCAGTTACAGGATGGGGTAGAAAGATTAAGGAATATTAGAGAATCAAAAGGGGAGATAGTCTGGTAGGATCAAGCTCTGGCCTTCCTTAGACAGAAGCAGACATCAGAAATAATTCAAGATCCTCTGTTCATCCCCCAGCAAGGAGAAGGTAGCAGTTGTAAAGAAAGGAGAGCATGGAGGGTAGTCCATGTTCGCTCTGGGTGTCAAGTGAAATCTTTCTTTGCCCACCTCATCCCCCAGGTGCCTCGACACAAAAAGGTATGGGGCTTTGTGTGTGGAAGGCCAGCGAAAGGACGAAGAGGATGAAGGTCCAGTTACACCAGAGAGGTCACCACAATCAGAAAGGTAAACCCACCCCATTACAACCACTTCCAAGAGTAGGAAAAAGTGAGTAATAGTTGTAGGTGATTCCCTCCTAAGGGGAACAGAAGGCCCAATATGCTGACCAGGCTCAACCCACAGGGAGGTCTGCCTCCCTGGGGCTGAGGTTAAGGAAACTTCCTAGCCTGGTGCAGCCTGTAAACTACTACCCATTACTGATCTGCCACACTGGGGTTGATGAAGTGGCAACACATAGCCCAAGAATGATCAGAAAGGATCATTTTGGGCCTTGGGGCCTTGGGACTGTTGCTAAGGGAATCTGAGACATAAATTATCTTCTCCTCTATACTTCCAGTTGAAGGCAGCAACACTGGAAGCCACAGATGGACTGAGTCTATTAATACATGGCTCCACAGTTGTTGTCACCACCAAAATGTGTGGGTTTTGGCAGTGGAATGGCCTACTCAGCACCGGGCATGCCGACATCAGATGGGACTCACCTTTCTCAGTGAGGGAGCAGAGTGTTTGCTCCACAATTAGTGGGGCCCATTGGCAGAGCTTTAAACTAGATGTGATGGGAGAGGGGAACAGTGCCAGGCTTGTCCCTGGCAAGCTCTGGGATGGCATGCAAACGTTAGAAGGACAGGGTGCTAGCAAGGCCAGGTTGGACAGGGGTCTGAGCTACCTGGTCTGGTGAAAGTTGTCCCTGCCTGTGGCAGGAGGGTTGGAACTGGATGACCTTTAAGGTCCCACCCAAACCAAGTCATTCTTGATTCTATGACTCACTCTCTAAAATGCAACTGTAATTTCAGAAATCGTTGAAATGGAATGTAATTTTGAGAACTTGTTGATTGTTTTCTGGAAGAACTGTGTTCAGTGGTGGCAGACAAATCACTTTGCATCACTTCTGGCGAGTTTGTGACGTACCTGTCGAAACATGAAAAGTGAATGGGAGTAATACAACTTTCACAAAAGTCCAATAGTCCTGGTCTGTGTGACATCCTTGGAAGGATGAAGGAAATAGACTGATGCTGTCACTCAATAATAAAAAGCAATTAATTGGCGGGAGTATAGGGGCTGGAAGTGCTCATCACCATCATCTAGAGATACATATTTACCAGTTTATCCTAGAAAGGACTGACATGACTGCAGTATAAATGAATACTGAAAGTTTAGGTCTGACAACCCACCACAAAACTCCTTACAAGCCAAAGTATCACAAGTAATCCTTAGTAGTTTAAGCAGTTTTGACAGGAAGCAGACACTTAAATACAGCTGTGACTCTGGACTAGCGATCACAATAGGCATTTTCTCTGATAGACGGTAGAAACTTTCATATTAATGGGGAACTTAAGATAACATCTCCTTCTCTACTGAAGGAGAAGGGATTTCCCTCCATAACTCCATCATTTGTCTGCTCAGTTTCCAGCTCAACTGCTCTGCCTCAGTCTGGAACAAAAGATTTGCTCACAAGTGCACATTATTATCCTGGTTTATGTTAATTCAAATTATGTAAAATTGTATCCAGAACTATCACAATTCTAATTATTTTAGAGCAAAAATATGATTATGCATGTCATATTTCTATTAATATGTAGTTAGATATTTAAAATTGCTGTCACTTGCATCAAACTGCAATCAAATAGCAAACAACTCATTCAACAGTACACAGTATTAGGAATGTTTAGCATTTTAAAGACATGTAGGATAGAATAATAGTAACATTTTTTAAAAAGCCTTTGATGATAATTGGCAAAGTGAATAAAAATTTTAACAAAACAATTGATAAGCTATAAAATCATAAGACTATTCAGGCTGGTCATCTAGTCTGAAGTGTTTCATTTCAGTGTTGTTTCCTATTTTTTTTTTTTTTTTACAATTCAAAAACCTGTTTTATCTTTTATTTCCTGGTCTCATTTTTAGAATTCTAACATTGCTTGCTTGTGAAATACCTTCTGTCACAAATGCAGCAAATCTTACTATTATAACCCATGGAACACATGCTTCTATCTTGTTATACAAGAGAAAATAAAGTTGCAAGGCTAACATCTCTTACACAATAATAGGTAATGGAGAGGTCATTTCTTAAAGGACATAGTCTAAAGTAATTGGCATATCTGAGATGTCTCGGGACTTCCCAATCATCTTCAAGTACTCCTGCTTGTACATCCACACTAAATTTGAGTGTACATTAAATGAAGGTTTTGACATGCCCTGTGAAAAGCTCTCAAGAATGTCCATAACCTGTGGTTATCACACTTGGGCATGATTGATAGACCTTACCATACTCAGGTGAAGCAGACAAAAGCTTAGACGTCAGGAACAGTCAGGGAATCCCAAATGGACTAAAACAATAAATATATTGGAGGGGAGGGGGGCAGATCCAGGCATTAGGTCGGAACATCTCGTGGGGCAAGTGCCATCCTGCTGATCCCAAAGCAACTAATCCTTTC
>VZRR01012542.1:58377-148170 GCA_013398015.1 Oreocharis arfaki
TTTTTAAATTTTTTTTTCTTTTTAATTTTTTTTTCTTGGGGATTCTCCTCTCTCCTGCCAGACTGACTTACACGTTCTTGATAATTTCTCTTCCCCTCGTTTTTTTATACTCTTCTCCCTGCTTCTAAACCCTGTGTCTGTGTGTTTCAATACTATCACAACCTCTGCTAAAAATAGATCTTTTTATACCCTTCCTCCTCTCTGACCCCATCCAACACCCCTTGTTAAGGTGAGTTGTGTCTTTTCATCACTTTTTTCCTTGTGTGTTGGTTTTTTTTGTTTCGTTGTTTTTTTGGTATTCTGGTCTTGGTTTCCCCCCTCCCGCCCCGCATTTAGGGTAGGTTTTAGGGAGGAGGGGATGTGGAGGAGAGAATTTCATGGGGAGTCAGGCATATTTGCAAAGCCTTATTTTGCCTTCTGCAGCCTCAGCATCATTCCGGACTGCTCCCTTTTATCCCAAGGATGTAGCTAGCTGATGAAAGTGGGGAACTACTCTTCCTTAGCGCTGCATGCTTGGGAGCCACAGCAACAGCAGAGAAAAAACAAGCTTCTCTTTTTTCCTTCGTCCTCCCCCCCACTCCCCCCTCATTCCCTCCTCCTTTCTGTGTCCTTTTTTTTTGTTTGCTTGTTTTGTTTTGGGTTTTTTTTAGTATTTTGGTGGGGCGTTTGGTTGGTATTTGGTGGTGGGTTGTTTTTTTTTTTTTGGTCGGTTTTCTGTTTTGTTTTGGTTGGGTTTCTTTTTCGGTGTGTATGCTTGGTTTCTGTTTTTAAGCAATACACGGGGGACTTGGAATGAATTGCATGTGGTGCCGGGGGAGCTGTGTGTGTGCGTGTGCACGTGTGTCTTGAGAGTGAGTGAGTGTGTGTGTGCGTATGTCTGTGTGCAAAGTGCATCTGTATTTCGTGTTCCTGGGATGAGGAGTGTTAAATCTTCCAAACAGTCCCTGTACGTGGAGCAAGGAGCACGGCAGAGACTGCTGAGGGAGAAACCGGTCAGGGATTCAGGAAAGCTACAGAGCTCTCCACAGAGTTCAGCCCCCTGTGCTCCAGAACATCTTTCCATAGATCATTACTGGCACCTTCAAGGTGATGGCTCCCGTTCCTCTCTTGGCTTCTCACTAGAGGAGTGAAAAAAGGAAAAGTTTACAGCTAATGTGAAGGGATAGCATTTTTGTTCCTCCAGCAGACCAAGACGGTGTTATTCTGGGTATGAGTGGGGAAAATAGAGTTGTGATCCAGAGTAAATGGATCATTTGCTGTTACATATTAGTGTTCAGTGAGAAAAAGAGATATGGAACATTATCAGTTTGGCCAGCCAGCAGAAGCATTGGCGTCCGGCTTACTTCCCAATTCCAAAGTTGTTTTAGACCGCTTTTCATTCTTCAGCAAACTGTGCCTATTGATGGCAGAAATGTATTTCTGCGCTGAAACAGTCTTATTATAAATCTGCTGGGGAACGATTTATTATTCAGAGGCAATCAAGTAATTTATGTGTTTCATGGATTTCTCCCAAGTCTTTTAGTGTGCCTTAAATGATGTATTTTACCTGTGTATGTGAAGCGGGGTAATATAGATTTTAGTAGCATTTTAACAAGGTGTTAAGGCATAACTTGCAGGATGCCATTTGCCAAGTGTCACTTAATATAAAGCAAAATAACAGCCTCTAGCTCTTTTTCATGGATTTTTCAGATCTACCTTGTTTGTTTGAAAACAAGCGGTGATTTTGCTTAAGAACTTGCAAGGAGAACTGGCTTCATAATGGTACACAGTTTCAGATATTGGGTGAAAAATATTACACTTGTCTGGCTGTGGGACTTGAATTTACTTATAAAATCTAGTTAATGCAAATTATATGAAAGAGGACTTTGTATACATCGTTTTCTAACAGGTTGAATCATTTTTGTATCTAAAACTTTACAAATGAGCTCAAATGGTTGTTGTAATCTGTGTTTGGAGGCCTTCATAGATACAGGAACAATAATATTTCCTGTCTAGTTAATGCAATTCCAAAATATCGTGTCTTTCCACATGCTGCATAGATGACGCTCAGCCAAAATGAGCAGTCGTGGAAGTAGTCTTGTGCTATCAAGGGTCATTTCATCATTTCTTGTTAGCCTAAATTAAAATATTTTACACAAGTTTGCCTTGGGATTTTTTTTTCTGCTGTGGCTGGCTGATGTTGTGAAAGTGGGAAGCATGCTTTGAGTGAGTTGTGGCGTTCCTAATGCTTGATAGCTGTAAGGGGAGAGACACCTGATGTGCTGTGTACATCATCCCTGAAGGGATGCAGGGTAAGAAAAAGGGATGGAAAACGAGCACAGTGCACTGGCACTTTAGATAAATAAATATAGGTGATGCATGTTAGCTTGTCAGCTGCTGTTCTGCTGAACCCTGACTACTGGCTAAACACGTTTTCTTGGTAACCACTGTGATGTGATACAATTTTTCTGATTTGATAGAGTTTGCTGTTAAAATCACATGTAGCACAGAACAGCTCTTTCTCTGTTGATAAAAATCATGCCGCCTCGTTTTAATCCACAGAAGGCTGAAATATCCACTACTCCTACTGAAGTCACCAGGAGTTACTTGTGATCAGCGCTCACGATGGTTTTTTTATCTCGGCACATCAGGATTTAGGATATTTCCAAAGGATGCTATTGACAGGAGATCTCATTCTGTTTAGATTTTACATTGGATGCCTATTGTATGTTTACAGGTAGATATTTTCCATTTACCACAGCAACACTAAAATATGTCAGGAAATGGAAAACTCTTAACATCGTTTTTCTCATGAGCTTTTAAAGAGAATTCTTCTGGTGTCCTTTAACTGTTTCTGGAAAAGCAGTGCTCACTTCACAAATCTGCACACTGAGTACCTTAAGCTGGTTGCTTAGCTGTGTGAAAAAAAAAAAGATGGAATGTTTGTACACAAAAAGATCAAGTCGTGTTGTGGGTTGGTTTTTTATAACAACTGAAAGACAAGAGTGCTTTCAGCTGGATATGAAGGTGTTGAAGTAAGGTTAATGTTGAGTTTTTTCTGGTGGTTGTTCTCATTGGCGTGAGTGACAGCACACCAACACTTAGCTTATTCTGTAATGTACTAACCTAGATTAAACATCCCTTTAATTTGTATTTCGAGTCTTGGATATGACATCAAGCCTTGGATTTATTCCCTTCTAAAGCCTTGTTTGTTTGTTTGTTTGTTTTGTTTTTGAAGCAAGCTTTTTAAAGCTGTGAACTGCTATAAACAAAGTAATGGAGTGTTCAGAAGTCACTCCAACTTTGTGGACCTTATTGCTATGAAAGCAAGGTGGGAAAACCTCTCTACTGCTAACCAACTGAAACTATTTTCTTGTATTATTTCATCTTGTTATTCTCCAATATCAGTCTAAAATACTTAGTCAAAGGAGTTTTTATTCTGTGCATGTGGTGCTTACACGAAAGGAGAACATATATATTTTGTCTTGTCCTAAATTACAACTGCCCATCAGGTTCAGTGACATTTTGTTGCAGGGCAAAGTTGCTGTTTCATTTGGATATACTTGTTGAGGAAACTATATTGACCATGGATTTTCTTAGATTTTTAACAAAGTAAATGAAAACTATTACAGGGTTGCCTGGTATTTTTGGAGATGGGGTGAAGTGGTTTTATCTGTATCCATGCAGAATGCAATCACAATATACATTAAAAATCAGTAGCATCTGAGAATGTTAAAACATTTTTCTCTTTAGATACCTCTTTCTTTACTAGTTTTAAATGGTGCTATGTGTGTGTGTTTCCATCCGAGTGCATATTTGTAATTTTAAGATTTAGATGAATGATGTTACCTCATGCAAAGATGACTATTTATTTGCATTTTGTCTGCTGGAAATACAGTTTTTATAATAAAATAGGTATTTTTCTTCTGTTGTACTTGCTTACGCATAGAAGAAAATTAGTATTTTCCTCCTGGGAAATATGTTACTCTGAAGAGCCAGATGCTGAACAGATCTACAAGCAGCTCCCTTCCCAGTCTTGGTGAATGTGGATGTGTCAGAGGTAACAAGTGCTCAGGCATGGCAGGGAAAGGAAGAGTGTGGCTCTCTGGAAAGCAGGGTGTCAAACGATCTGGTGCTGCTTTGGCTGAGTTCTTCAGGGATAAGAGAGCAAAGCGCTCCCTCACCCTTAATAGTATTAAACTCTTCTGTCTTGTGGTTTGCATTCATCAGTCTGCTTGGTTTTCCCTTTATTAGATAGGGATGACTTAATTACAGTCTGGTAGTGCTAACACAGCTCTCTGATGACAACTGAGTGGAAAGTAATTGTTGAGAGGGGTCTCCAGCTACACTGTTTCTTCTTTGTGGTATGTTTTTATTTACTCCAGTTTTCCCTGTATTTGCATCCATCTACTATAACCTACTTGCCAGCATAGGCTGGAGGTTGTTTTGTGTGCAGAGAGTGTTTTTAGGAAAGGGAAAAGAATGTTATTGTTAACTTTGGACAACAACCACTCCAGCAACTCCAACCAAATGCAAGAGCTGTGACATTATAGCAAAAATGTTCAGAATTTGCTTGACATAAGTATGAGATTTCGTATCCTTTCATGAGGAGAGACACATTTTTAAACGTAATTCAAAGGGAATGCTTTTTTCAGAATGAGATTCAGTGTAAGTCCCAGTGATCACTCATATCCCGAAGAATCTGCTAGGACCAGCCCCGGAAATTACAAGTTAAAGTAGGGTGGGGCAGTTTTTCCTACTCAGTCCACTGCTGTAACTCCATGCTGGCAGATGGGTACCTGTTCCAGCGCTGCCGTTGTATCAGTAACAAATCTTAAATTTTATAGGGCAAAATACATAACTCACTATTGATTTCTGATAGCAGGCAAGGCTTTTAACAACAAGTATGAATCCAGCAATTTTGATTATGGATCTCACAGCACCTGACTTTGTCATCTATGCATTAGATATATTTAGATGCTGTGGACACTTAATCCAAGGAAGCAAAATGCTTGTCTTCTGTAAATGACAGATAAAATACTTAATTTGTTCATTCATTTCGCCTTTGGGAGGTATGGATGGCTCAGGACTACACCTTATCTGATTAAAATTTGTCTCTTGGTTTACTTAGAAATAGTTGCAGATGGATTTATCATTATTCATTTTTGACAGTCTCTATGCATTTCAAAAAGTAGTTAGTTTTATAGCAAATTGTTAGGGCCAGCCCCAGGGGTCTGATGAGAACTTTGTCCTCTTAATGACTTTTGTTAACGTCATTTCATTAACGTAAGAGACATATTGTTGTGGTTTAACCCCGGCTGGCAACTAAGCCTCACATAGCCACTTGCTCACTCCCCCACCAGCAGGATGGGGCTGAGAATCCAAAGAGTAGAGGAGAAAACTCATGGGTTGAGACAAACACAGTTTTACAGGTAAAGCAAAAGCCAGACACAGAAGCAAAGCAGAATGAGGTATTCCTTCATCCCTTCCTATGGGCAGGCAGGTGTTCACAGCAGGAAAGCCTAGCTCTGTCACCTCTAACAGTGACTTGGGAAGAAAAACACCATCATTCTGAACATCCCTTCCCCTCCTTCTTCCCCCAGCTCTATATGCTGCACATGATGCCATATGCTAAGGAATATCGCTTGGATCAGTTGGGGTCAGCTGTCCCTGCTGTGTCCCCTCCCAGCTTCTTGTGCACCCCCAGCTTCCTCGCTGGTGGGGTGTGGTGAGAAGCAGGAAAGCCCTCAATGCTGTGCAAGCACTGCTCAGCAGTAACGAAAATATCCCTGTGTAATCAATGCTGTTTCCAGGAAAAATCCAAAACCCAGCCCCGCGCTGGCTCCTGTGAAGAAAATTAGTTCTATCCCAGCTAAAACCAGCATCTGTATATAGTGACATGGTCTATTTCAAACGTACTGGCACTTTGCATACGACAGTATCGTTTATAATGAGGCATCTGGAGCTCTTTGAGCTCTAATAGAATAAAACACCCATGCCTGTATGATTCTCTTGCCAGTCATACCATTGCCATTCTTTCACCTGGTGAATTCAGCCTAAAACATCTACAAGCCAACCTTAGCAGTTTTAGGCAATATCTTTAGGTCATGATGGCTGCCTTGGTAACCTTGAGTACACCAGTATTCAAAGACAGCGTGGTGAAAGACAGGGAACATCAACTGGGAAGTAAGTAGGACCCTGAGGTGGGCTTAGAAAACCCCTCAGGATAAACAAAAAAGCCTTTCTGAAGGAGAAGACAACTGTCTGGGCACCATGTACTTGATGTACTTCCAAGCTTCTTCAGACTTCCTTGCCTGATAAAATCCCAGTGTTTGTCAGCAGTGCAGAAACTTAATGAAATTTTGTAGAATCATAGAACCATAGAATGACTTGGAGTTGAAAACAATGTTAAAGATGATCTAGGTCCAAACCCTGTGATGGCCACCTTCCAGAGACACCTCACAGTAGATCAGGTTTCAAATTTGTATAACCCAGGTGAGGCTATAACAGGAACAGAAGGGGAGAACTTTGCAAATGTAAATACTTGTATTTAAATAAGAGTGTGAATGGTTCCTTCAGCTGTTGTCATACTGGTGGAGAAGTGTGTTCTGTTTCGTTTGTGTACCTTTTGGAAAGGTTTATACATTTTGTCTTATAGTATTGAATGGGGAAGGACTTAGGCTATAAAAATACGGAAATTCACAGTTAAGGCTTAGCTTTCACTTAACCATTACAGAGGCATGGTCTGTATTGTGGGAGTTCCCATTGCAGGTCTTAGAAACATCTCCTAAAGTGGCACTGAATGTGGGGTTTGTGTGATGCTGTTCCTACCTGAAAAATGGGATAGCATAGCTATGGCTAAATTCAGCAATTCCTATTTGTGTTAAATAATTTCTTGACTTCAGCAGGATTGCTTGCCTAAGCGAGAGACTCCAAACAGGCTCGTAGTACAGTGACAACAGGGAAGGTGTGAAGTATCTATTATTATTACTTCAGAGAAGCTCATCTTGTACGAGATGGCTCATGTTTCAGGCTGTCTGCATAACTAAACCAAAATTCCTTGGCACTTTCATTTGATTTCTGCAACACGACACTGCTTAATTCCATCACAGGATGAAATAAATTGAAGGTTCTTTCTAAAATCTGAGGTCTAAATAAATCGTATGTTAAGTATAGGAATATTTTAAATATATTAAATCTATATGATACAAAAATACAGTCTTTTAGCTGTATGTTGCTGCTTGTCCATCTATGTGCAAGAAATTATTTTGCCTATATTTGGATTTTCACCTAACATAAAAATATTTTATGAATTCTAGAAGCAGCTGGATACTTCGTTGGTTACTCTTTACATGTCAGAGGTGAGACAGCAGCGAGTCACTGGAATGGGTTATGCATAGAAGTTGTGGATGCCCCATCCTTGGAAGTGTTTGAAGCCAGGTCAGATGGGCTTTGACCAGCCTGGTCTACTGAAAGGTGTCCCTACCCAGGGTGGGGGGATTAGAAAAAGATGATCTTTAAGGTCCCTTCTAACCCAAACCGTTCTATGTTTCTGTGTCACAGACATCAACTAATTAGTCATCTCAGCAACCCTCACTCTTGGGTTTTGTAGTACACAGACAAAATTTTGTGCAGCAGTAACAGTAAAATAAAAGATCAGGAGAAGATAATTTATTTTCCTTCTCTTTTTTTATAGTTAGCTTTCAGTGGTAATGTGGGGTAGAAACTAGAAAAGAACTGTAAATGTGACTGCTCCTAGCCACCAGCTTTTTGAGTGAGGATAGGTGCCTATGTTAGCATTTGGGATTGGCAGAATTCTCCTGCCTGGCAATACAGAAGAATCTGGGAAGAGGATGATTTTGATTCTTTCAAGTCTGAAGGTGAAATCTGCGGTGCCATATGGATAGTATCTGATCCTTCACTCTGTGGGATCTTTCCAGTATGTATTGCAGAGGCAAACTCATGCTCGATCTTCAGGGCTGAAATCTTAAAAGCAACTTCTAAATTTGCACTCTCATGCAGATTTTGCTTGTGTGTGACACCTACAAATGCAGCCTAGAGGTGTAAGCAATGGCAGGCAGAATCAGGGATAGTAGAATATATGGAATGAAAGAAAAAGGGTACCAAAGTACCTGCGTAAGCAAAGAGGGAGCCCTTAAGAAAGATGATAGAAGAGGGAAAAGCATTGCTNTGTAAGCAAAAATTTTTTTAAAAAGTAAGTATGAAGGAGCCCTTAAGAAAGACGATAGAAGAGGGAAAAGCATTGCTCCAGGATGGGATTAATAAGATTTAACAGAATGCGAGATAAAAGGCACATAACAAATATCGGAGATTGGAGGCTGGATTGGAAGAAAGCACAACTAATGTTAGAAGGTGAAATGGCAGGCTGAAAGGGAGCTGTACACTGTCAGTTTAGAGTATAGTTTCAAGATCAGCTTAAGTTGATCTAAATTCCAGCTGCTTCTGCAAAGGGAGTCCTGCACAATCCTCCTTTCCTCCAAATAGTGTGCTGCAACTGGCAATATAAAAAACTAAAAATTTGTCCCAGTCAGATCCTCAGTCCATCTGACTAACTGCTCATATTAACACTACTGCTGCCTCAAGACAAAGTGGAGGGGCGGCGTAGGAA
The DNA here is from genome assembly GCA_013398015.1 of Oreocharis arfaki. Classification (NCBI taxonomy): domain Eukaryota; kingdom Metazoa; phylum Chordata; class Aves; order Passeriformes; family Paramythiidae; genus Oreocharis; species Oreocharis arfaki. Next base: position 66,986 of record VZRR01012542.1, read on the forward strand.
AAAGCAGCATAACATTTACTTAGGCTGATGACGGATCTGTGCTCCTGGTCTGAAAGCCCTGGTGAGATTCTGAGTTACAAATTATTTAGAAGACACACTGGCTAGGAAGACATGGAGTGGTAACGCAATGCAAGGAAGAAGCCACCTGGGACAGTACTTAGAGTGAGCAGTTAAAATGGCTGCATGCAAACGAAAAAGATGCTAAAAACACTTAGAAGGCAAAATCAAGCATTTAAAAGTCACAAAAAGCCAATATTTATGTTGTCTTTGTATTTAATTCAGTATCCATGGGCACACCTGCTGATGCTGTCTTTAATTACATTATAAAGTAGGGCATTTTTCCTACTCCTCACAAGCAGCTACCCTGTCCCTCATGAGCCCCGTTGAGCAGAGCAGTGCCTGTGACCTGGGGCTTACTTCACCTCCTCGTATCATGAATGACGAAGTCCAGTGCTCAACGGTCCCACTGGGATCTTCAGGCTTCCATCTCACACCCTTCATGTGCATCTCTGTCATGGGCCTCCAGCATATTCCATACTGACTTTTTATTAATCCACTGTTTTATTAACCCAGTGTTTATGGCTCCCAAACAACGCATCTTTCTGCCCCTTTTGTCTCAGAGCTGCACCTGCAGTGTGCTATACATGTGCAGAATGTGTTAAGCTTACTTTTAAATGGTAACGTACGCTTCACGTTCCTCTTGGAATAAGAAGAAACAATATAGAAGGATAAAAGGAAATTCAGAATAAAATGTCTTCAGAGAAAAGGAGGCAAAGATTAGAACATGTTTTGTAATGAATGAAATATAAAGCTCCCAGGTCTTATTGGTTATCTTTTTAATGATTTGTTTTAAAATATTAAATGGGGAAATTAGATTATGCAGAAATACACAGACACATTCTAAACCACATTATGGATTCCATTCTTTAAAACGTAGGGTTGAAAAAGGCAGTTTACCCAGCCTTGTGAGAAATAAGATGCTGGCAGATGATGTCATGCTGTCTAGACTGGAATAAAAAACGTATTTTAAAAAATCTTAGCTAACTTATTTAAATAAAATACTTTGAAAGTCTAAGAAATCGTAACTGCTAGCTGATGATCTTAGATTTTACTTTGATCATGTTCTATGGGTTCTGGTGTCTTTTCATAACACATTTTTGAAATACTTCATTTTCTCCTTTTAAATGTACCTATGGAGAATTACATGCTCATAAAAAGATATGACTGATTCTTCTGGGTTATCCAGTTCAGTCCCTTGCTTTTGCAGCCAAGATGTCATACAATTCCTTTCATGTACTGATCAAACTCCTTCTTACAACTATTTAGGGATTTTTTTACTTCCCATACTCCATTTGGAGGCTGTTCCAGTTTTCTGGTTTCTTTTCCCCTTAAATATGTTCCTGGCCTGTTTTTATTACTTTGTTTTTGGACTACTTGAGCTTCAATGTAAGATATTTACTGACTCAGAGTGTGGAGCAGTCCTGCTCACTGCCAGACTTAAAAAGCAGAATTCTTACTGGATAGAGGTCAGCTCTGGTGATGACTCCTAAGTTCTTCTGGAGGATAGACAATGGTGTAGAGTTGTGCACAATAGGTTTCTAGTCATGCTACCCATTTATGGATGACTAACTTTAAACCAGACTTCACTACTGACCTTCAGAATGTGGTATGTCAAGAGCCTTACCCACATTTCTCTTTTGGGAGGTTTGATCTTCCTGTGCACAGTGCTCCACAGGGTTTTTGCAGACTCATTTTCATTTGGCTTAGTTCTTGTTTCTCACTATAAATAGTTCAACTAATACAGAAAGAATCTTTGTTTATAGTTTGAAAAAAAAGTCCTGTTTCCCCTTTGGATTAAATTTCAGTTGGTGAGAGTTGAGTTCTTACATTTACACGGATGCAATATTCTAAGCATTAGTCTTTCAAATAGGAGGTAGCCATTATGCTCTAAGCAAAGTTATTTTCATATCAGACTATCTAATACTCTTAATCAAGAATGCATTGGATTTCATGTAGCTTTGGCATTCGTACTTCATTTGGGAAGCCAGAAATTACTAACTTTTGATTCTGGGCACATTTTCTGGTTTCAAAATTACTGGGAAAGGGAAGATGTATTTTTTATTTGTGATCCTTGAGGTATAATGTAGACAGAGGACAGGAAATTCAAGTGGCTGGCTTTTTTATGTTTCAAGAATTTATTTCAAATGGCTTTTAAAAAGCAATGGATACCAATGTTGACATACCCTCACCTTGAGTACTGTGTGCAGTTCGGGGCCCTGCAATTTAAGAAGAATGTGAAAGTCCTTGAACATGTCCAGAGGAGGGCAACAAAGCTGGTGAAGGAGCTGGAACATATGTCCTGTGAGGAGCAGCTGAGGACTTTGGTCTTGTCTAGTGTGGAGAAGAGGAGGTTGAAGTGTGACCTTCCTACAGCTCTCTAAGGAGAGGACATGGGGAGGGAGGTGCTCAGCTCTTCTCCCAGTGACAGGACACATGGGAATGATTCAAAACCGGACCAGCAAAGGTTCAGACTAGATATGAAGAAGCATTTCTTTACTGAGAGAATGGTCAAACATTGGAACAGGCTCCTTGTGGAGGTGGTCGATGCCCCAAGCCTGTCAGTGTTTAAGAGGTATTTTTGACAATAGCGTGCTTGAACTTTTGGTCAGCCCTGAATTGGTCAGGCAGTTGGACTAGATGGTAATTTTAGGTTCCTTCCAAGTGAAATATTCTATCCATTCACAACCTTTTCAGTTTTCTATTTCTGTTATTTTTCAAAAACTAAGGACTAAAGTCCTTGAAGGTTTTAAATCATTTGCAACTTTAAAGTCATAGCCCCTATGTGTGAAATACTTTAAGCAAGGTTATACATTACTATGTTATACAGGTAGTTAGTGTTTACCTAAAGTGGAATTACTGCATTTTTCATTTATAAAAAACCACTTCTTTGTCATTATTCTTCGGTTGGAAATTTAATGTGGATGGATAAGATACAGTTCTGTTATATTTGTTAGATATTTTTAAATACCACAATAAATAGTTTCTACTCTGACAATACTGTAATACTACTACAAGAAGCAGTATCCGAAACAGTAAAATTCCACAGTGAATGAAGCAGCTGGAACTGCAACTCCTATCAGCTGCCCAACGCCAAACACTCCTTTCAGCTTTCTCCTGGGGCCGTTGACATTTGCCTTGCCTGCAGAATGACTATGCATGTTGTCTGCAAGGCATTAATCCATTAGTAATGAGCCACCTTTTATCCTGGTGTAGATATCTTCTTCATGGAAAAGGGTGTGTGTCTCAGCATTAAGATTTCTGTATACCTACGTGGGCAAATAAGTTCCCTCATTGGATTTGTCCCATTTAACCTAGCGGGACTGCGGTTTCGCATTTGAGTGTTTGTAGGACTCAGCTCTGAGTCATATTTGTCCTGCAGACCTGGGCATGGAATGGATTCAAAATCCATGTAGGAGAATAGATTGCCAGTGTGTGCATGCACAAAGGTTAGGGCTGGGAAGGAGCCTGAACTTCTTAGCACTAACTTTATTCATCACTCCGGAATGTTTATGCTGGCTTAAAAGAATACAGCAATGCACAAAAAAGTGTTGTTTATGTTGCTGTTATTAAAAAAAAAAAAAAAAAGAAACTAAACAGAAAAAAACCACCAGATTTTTTTAAATTAAAAAATGAACTATAGATCTGGAAAAATTATAATAATTATGTGTCATGACAGTGCCTGATCTGTTTTCCTGGGATGCTTTGGATGCTTTTTGATTTTGAATTTCTTTTTCCACATGCCGTTGCTATGGTAAGAATCAGCACATCAAGGAGAGGTATCATAGCAAATAATGTCATAAAAAATAACCTATAAGAGCTTTGTATTTCATGGGGCAGCATAGGGTCCATAGTTTGGAGTTATTACTGAAGCCCTGTCAAAAGAGTTTTCAAACTGGGTAGCATCTCATTATTCAGGGATTGTTTTTACATGACCAAAAGAAATCAAGAAAGTCAATCTTTTTATCAATAAGATTACATTAACTACATATTAATTCTTACCTCCTTTAGAAAATATTAGGTCTTCCATAAATCAAGAGGGAAAAATAAAATGAAAAAAAAAGAAGAAAAAAGCCTAAAGGAAATAAAATAGGGCAATGGAGATGAAGCTAAGAAAAGTGAAATCAAAGATTTTCACCTTTTGTGGAGAATATGGGGGGGGGAGGAAGAGCAGAGAGTGATGATGTAAACCAAGGTTTTCTCAACTTGACTTTTAGTAATCAAGTCATGATAAAATTGGATGAGTACAAGAACTTGGAAATACCAGCTGTGGTCTGTAATGGCATGCCAAGCTCCTACATAGCAAAGATTGATCAAAGTGGTTGAGTATTGAAAAACAGGTGGCATCTTCAGATGGTTCCAGACCTAATTGCTGCAACTCCATTACCAAGAGTACTTGTGTACTACAGCCTGCTAAACAGAGAGCCTGTTGAAGAGAGTTTTGAATTTACTGAACCGAAGTTACCTACATTTCAAAATGTGATGAAATAAGCTGATCATGAGACGAGGCTCTACTTTAAAAATTGTAACTGTAGTTACAGGTTAATTATATGCATGAGAAGAGGTGGAGAGGGGATAAGAGACTCCAAGTTCTCAATGTAGCCGAAGACATGGGATGACCGGCAGTGGCTGTGTTGGAAGGTCAGGAGATCAAAGGGAGTCCTTATTCAGTGTTAGAAGAGAGTGGGTTTGCCACACAAGTCTAGCTCAAATTCCTGCAACAAGACACTGGAAAAAAATCTAGGAGAGGGCTGCTGGTTCTCTCCAGAGTTATGGGCTTTGGATACAGGAGACTCCAACCTCACCTGCCCATTTGATAGCCAGAAATAGGGAGACTGACCAAGATAGTTTAATCCAAATTTCATGTTTGTCACCACAAAAGCAAGGGGGTTTTTATAAAAATAGTTCCATCAATCCAGTTGTTAGTCTAAACTGCCACCTAAATGCTATATAGAAGAGTAGCTCTGTAATATTAAACCATTTAAAACAGGAAGTATAAAAATATGTTTAGTTAGAGGTTTAGTTAATTCTTCAGACTACAATGACTTCGCTTATTTTTGAAGCAGACACCTCCTCAGTTGCAGTCAGCGGCCTCATGCCAAGCCCAGCACCCGTTCGGAATCATGCAGAGTTTGCACTTCAGAAGCGTTTTAGCAACGTGACAGCCTTGCCGTCAGATGTGCTGGCTGCAATTTGCTCACAGTGACCTCATTCAGACCCACCCATGTCTTTCAAGGGTTAGCTTTCTGCTGTTTAGCTGATGTTTTGATCCAACATACCAGATCTCACTTGCAGGGTGGTTTGCAAACTCTCAGAGCAGCAAAGTTGTGGTGAAGGTGCTTCCTTGGCAGCAGAGGAACTGTTTTTCTCTCAAGGAATGCTGCTGCTTGTTTGGGCCTCCCACCTGTAAGAATGAGTGCTCTCACATAGTGTGAAGACAGTGGAGTTCAATAATAACTAGGGTTGGGGAAGCAGGAGGATAAGCTGTCCAAAAACGTAGTCTTCTTGGAAAATCCCTCTCTAACATCACTCACTAACTTCCATCAATATTAAAGAGGATTTTACGCCAAAGACCTCTCTGAAAATACTGCTAACCTTCTGTCTTTGTCAATCTTAGATGTGGTTTTTTCAAATCAGAGTGCAGAATTACTGTTATCTTTAGACTGCTTTTTCTGAAACTCTGTTGGCAGTGTGCTTCTTGCCTTCCTCTTCTTGTCTCCTGTAACTCTTATGTTCATTTTTCTGATATCAGCCACATCTGCCAGGAGAATGTGAAGCTCAAAATACAATCCAGTCCCTAGAAATTTCTTTCAGATGTGTGGCTGGACACATGAGGAGAACTCTGCAGATGGTCTGAGATAGGCTCCAAGACTTGACAGCTCCAGACCCTTGGCATACTCCAACTAGAGGAGTCAGACTGGACCTTCTTAGACAACCAAGAGACTTGCAACTAAACAAAAGTTTGTAGACCCTCTCCGTAATGCTTTTGTTCATAACCCTGATATGATAACCAGCTACGTCTTTCATGGCTAACCATGGCATTCAGGGATGCTTGGCACTGTGCAGACCTTTGTTTTCTGCTGCAACTTTTGTTAGAATTGTGCTAATTTGCATTGTTATTACAGCTTCTGGTGAGTTTTGAATAGTCATATGTTTCACTAAATAGTTTATTTAAAATGCTTCTTTGAGAAGGGTGTTATTTTGAGGTTTAAAATGTGGATGGTCTGAATGAAAAGGAATGTTCTTCTTTGTAGTCTTATTTCGAGGATGTCTTCTGACACATGAAACTTTCATTATCCTTTAATTATTGATAGGAACTGTTTTCTTACCAGCATAGCACTTACACACAGTGAAATCACTTTTCAGGAGAAATTACTGCAAGCAGTTTTTGGATGAGTTTCAGTTTTGCAAATTGCTTAGGTTTATTCCCTTTTTTTTTTCTTAGTATCTCATAAATTAAGGCACAAATTATAAGCAAGATCGTTGTGCTGTCATGAATCACTCAAGTACTAATGGCCTAATGCACTAAGCCTTAATTAGCAATATTGTATTTTTAAAAAGACAATATTGTGAATGAAACCTGAACATGCACTGTTTTATAACTGGGCTTCCCAGAAGATTTTAAATGGATTCCTCTTCTTAGTATGTTTTTAAATAATTGATACAGCTCCTTCAAGCCCTTAGTAGACAAACGAAGTATAGGCTGTGGTGACAGAATTTGGTTTGAGCATAATAACTTCACAGAGACATGGCACTGCATACATCTGCTGCTCTAATTAGAAAGTTTGCCTAGGGTGCTTGTATCAGAAAGAGTGGGAAAAAAATAGTGCTCCACAATCTGTTGTAACAGAGTGATCCCTGCAAAATGTGGTTTATACAAGATTTCTGTTTAACTCTTTCACTTCTGCTGGAACACTCTGATATCATTTTAGCAAATTTTATACAGGCAGGATGGTACTGGCCTTACCTGAATGAGGTCCCTGGTTGGAAATGTCCCTTTAGTATGCTAGATTTAGGGCCTACAAGTGCATTGTTCCATGGTGCAAAAGCCCATTTTGTTGTCTTCTGTAGAACAGACCATTGAGACCATTGCTGCTCTGTCCTACAGAAGTCTGCTCAGAGGTGTTGAGCTGCTCCAGCCGCAGAGAATAACCAGCAACCCTAGTGCTATGTTCCTTTATTCCAGGTAGGCTCTCAATTTATGATTTTTTTAAACACAGATAGTGAAAATCAGGACTAACAGCTTAAAATGAATTTTGGTAGCCCAGTGACAGCCATATATTTTTGGGGGGGAATCTTGTTAAGCTGGGACTAAAAGCAGTTGTTGTGAGACAATGATCAAGTGCATCTTGTTTAAATGGGGAACATAGAGAAGTGGAAACCAAGCATCTTACTGGAGCAGTTGGAATTCATCCAGTTGAACAGTATTCTGCTCAAAAGGAATAGCTGTTGTTATGGGAAGAATTAATTGGAAGAGTACAAGTAAGATTGGCTTTTCTTGATGCTGACTTTAATTTACCAATTCACTGAATATATGCTGGAAAATGATCAGTTTCAACAAATACCATGTGTGTTCCATGACAACACACAGCAGGATTTTGGTGTCATGAAACTAAAATTTATTGCAGCTTTCTGAAGAAAGCTGGTAGGCTTGCTGGAGAGTGTAGAGAGTTAGATCTTGTTCTTCTTAGACCTCATTCAAGCTAATAAATAATTCCAGCATAAGACACTTTAAGGGAACTGAAAGTAAAGCAAAGTGGAATTTAATTTAAAGAAAAGAAAAGAAATTGTGCCAAAAATGTTCATGCTTTGGAGGAAGTGAAATGTGGGCAGCCACATGAAATTCCCTGTTGTCAACAAATCCAAATGTTTCGGAGAATAGATAAATGTCTTAAAGGCAGGTACAAGTGTTGTTGGAGATGCAACTCTATTTTACATGTCAAATTATCTGTTCATACTATGCTATTGTGGAACAGCAAAGAGGCAGAGCAGCTCTTCAGATATGCTAGTGAAATGTTTATGAAAGCAAAATCCAATATCAGAAATTGGAGAAATGTTGCAACCTGAGATGAAGGTGTACTTCAGAATATCTGTTGTTATTTTGAATTTTCCTTATCCATGTCTTTACAAAGAAAGGAGGAAGCAGTATGATGCTGGCACACATTTATAGACACACAACCTGACATACAGCTGGATTTGAATTTATTTCTTCTACAGTTTTATGCTCTAGCTAATCCAAGTATTTAAGTAGGTTGTTAACTCAGTGGTCAGTGTATCTACAAAAGTATTTATCTTGCTTTCAAGACCATCAATGATGATGGTAGAATGGTATATAGAATATTTATAGATTTCCACAAATTTGTCGATAAAGAGCATAAAGTCTTTATATTATTTCCATGAAATATCAGAAATTTTCTAAATAATGAAAAGATAATTGTTTTTTCCCAGAATATAGTGAGGAATTAGAAAGGAAAGAAGGAGAGGAAGCTACATTGTAGTCATTTGTTTGTTCCCCCAGCAAGCACCTAAAAATCAAAGAAATCTGATTGGAATGATGACAGACTTTAGACCACCTGGAGCTGAAGTTAAGTTTATTTTCCCTGTCAGGTATGCTTATAGTGTTCTATTTATGGGTATTTGAGGGGTTTTTAAATTTTAATGTCTGCTGAACTGAAATATATGGTTCTAGGGAGGATCTCAAAAGGGAGGACTATATAAAATTCCTTTCTTATCCATCTAAATGATTCTGCCTTTTCAGTGGGTCATTAGCTTTTATGTGGTGTGCTGTGTTCATTTGTGGACTAATTTTTGACATATGTGTTATTCATGTTGTGACTGGTATTCAAGTTTTATCAACAATTTCAGTGTCCAAAAAAACATTAGAAAGAATGAGGAACGTAATTTTGAATGCACTGGTACTCTACATACTTGTTTGTGTTGGGCATACGCCAAGACTTTTTGCATATCCTTTCTCAATCACACTTGATACACAAGCAAAATTGAATTAAGTGTAGAATGGTATTTCAGCAGCAGCAAAGATGCATTCCATTCTCATTTGTCCTGCTTGCCTCATCAGCACAAAAGACCATCTATAGAGGCAATACCTTTTCTGCCCTTCACGAGTCCCCAGTCACTGGTACAAGACCAAAAGCATAACAGGAGGCAGTTTTTATGCTCAAGTTACTTCCTTGTTTCAGAAATGATCACTCTTAAAAAGGAAAAAAAAAAAAAAAAAAAGGAGAATAAGGAGAATCAGGAGCTTATGGTGAAAAAAGTGCAAAGGTGGCTAAAACCTAAAATGTGACAGCTCTTACTTCCAAGTGCAAGTTCGCAAGCTTTGTCTAACACTGGAAAAGCTTTTTGGTCAGACTTTTTCATGGGGAGCAAGTTTTTCTACCAGAGTGGGGTGAAAAAAGCAAGTGGAGGTGGGCATGTAGTGTTTATCACTGAGGTGTTTTTCTGTTGAAATGAGTTTCTGAAACAAAGTATTCAATCTCGTGCCATAGCACCACATGAGCAGGATGTGGCAGAATGTTGTCATAGCACCGCATGATCAGTATAAGAAGGATGAGCAGCCAAAACCCCAGCTGCACATATTTTTGGGCACCTGTTAGTAGACACCAAAAGTTCCTTGGATCTTATCTGTAGCTCTAACAGAGAGCTGAATGAAATACAATACTTGAAAACAATAAGGGAAAAAAGCACTAAATATTTTGAGTGTGATAGAACTGTATGCCAGCAGGCAGCGGGGATTCACAGAATGAGAGTTTCATTAAGTTGTTATATATGTATTCATACAGAGAGATGTATGAAAAAAAGACAAGAACTTAGAATTTATGTGATGTTCTGAGCAGAAGAGAAGACAGTGTTTGTTAAAAAAAACCAGTTAATTATTTTTTATGTCGGATGACCTAAGGATTGGATGAAGAAAACTAGAAGGTGCTGTCAGGTGACTCTGAAGGGATCCTACAATATTTGTTTTTTAGGCACACTGTCTTAACCAGTACCTATTCTGAAGTTACTGGTTTTTGATAATCCTTTGAAAATGCCAAGTGAGCAGTCCTCTGCTAAAGCTCTGTCACTTTTTTGCAGTGCGACTTATTGCAGGCTACAGAGCTGGACTACAGGCTGGAATAAGCTCTAAGAAAAAGGCAAAGATGTCATTCTTAATAAAGCAGGTCCCAAACAAAAATAGGAGAAGGAGATGCAGAGGGATCACTCAAGAAGTCTAGTTGTCTTATTCTAGTTGTTTATTATTGTTATTTCCACATGCTGCTGCAAATTATACCTAGACTGAGTCAGTACAATTTGAGACCTGCCCTGGTCTCAAATATTTGTTGAGTAGAAAACATTCTTATGCACAACATACTTCCTTTTCTTTGGTATGAGAATACAGTTGTGTATGAAAGGGTGTAGGAGACACCTTGATGTATTTTCATTATCATTTCTTTCAAGCGGAGCTGCTATCGTGCCTGGGCTCCTACTGAGTCCCTCTAATACTTGAAGTATATTTTCTGCTGGTTGAAGAGTAGGTTGGGTAGTCACATTCATATGAATTGAGGACTTAATGAATAAGAGTGCCTCATACAGATGCTTAAAGAAGTGTTTCCTCCTGAGCTTGCTCTTGTGAGATTTATTATGAGGAAGACTATTCCAGGCCAGTATTTGCTAAGTGCTTAGTTACAACAGAGATTTTTTCAATGTGCTATCTGCCTAGATATTCACAGTTTCCACAAAAGCCAGCCTTGAGAAATGCATGCATGTGTGCAGTTACTGTGTGCTTTATTTCTCTGCAGTGATATTGCGTGGAATGCACTTGTGTATTCTGTGCAGAGAATCGGGTTTCAATTTCCTTATTCAAGGCCCAGTGTAGTTACAGTCTTCCGTGGTTTTGATTTTCACTGTAGGACTTCTCACAGACAGCTTTACTGGTGTTTTATTATGAGTCATGTTAGTCTGCTAGTCTCATCTGTTTCTGCCTAATCTCATCTGAACATTTTAAAGTAATATTGGGTTTCCTTTTTACCTTAATTTTAACCTGTGGGATAAAATATATAACATTACTAAGATATTGCCATTCAACATAATTCAGTCTAGCTGTTATATTTCCTTTGGAATCCACCCCAGTAGCTAACATTCAGAAGCACTAAGGTTTCTGACTCTGTGGGTAAGATCAGTGTTGAAATCCCTCTTATTTGTTTCACCATTTTGAACACTTTAACATATTCCACCAGAAGGTCTCTCGCTGCACAGAAATATTTTAAATAGCTCTGTTAGAGCAAGTTCAAAGGATGATCTCTCTGACATGCATTCTTCAAAGCAAGACTACATTTCTCCACAACAAAAAAAAATGTGTCTTACCTCTCCCCCTTCCTACTGTGAGTTGTGCCAGAGCTGTCATTTTTTCAGTAGGGATTGTTTATAAAAAGGACCTATGTTCTGCTGTTCAGCACAGTAGAAACCCTTGAGTTTTCAGTTTCAGTGTATAAATATTGATTTTTGTACCTCACTGGTTTTGTTAGTTAACTCAAAGGTTATAGCATTTTTTTGTTGAATGAATGTCTTTAAGAAAATAAAATATGGTACCTTCCTGAAGACTAAGTGCTTGTTTCAGAAAGTGACCATTTAATCCCAGCAGCTAACTATAGTCTGTTAGGGGTATTCTGTCTTCGATCTGATGTGTTTTGTTGCTTAAGAAAGCCATTGTCCAAAATGACCACAGATGGCTGTTTATGTGCCAGCTGTGCAAAATTTACACATAGATTCAAGTTAAAGTCGTTGAAGCTCTTGATTCTTGCTAGATGTGTATAGCTATTCTTGATGCATCCTGTAGCAGTTTGCTTAATTCTTTCAACATATCTTTAGATTAAACACAAGTATTATTCCTCACAAGAAAGCATTGGATTTTGCAGGACCCTCTTGATTTCACATTTCTGTTTTCAGTACTTCAAGAAATTAGGAACAGAGGATAATTTAGAGCTGCGAATGGTCCCATGCTTTGATCCAGTGAAAGTGCTCTTCATAAAAAGCCTTTATAGCTAGTTATCCATGGAAAAACTGCACTTTGAACCTCAGGCTCATGCTGTGGGATTTGATTCCTAGAAGTCATATTCGTGGCTCGGTGACCAACCTTTGCTCCGCTTCTGTGAACCTGACTTCAGAACTCCAGCCAGTTGGAAAGCACTTCTGTAACCAGAATGAGAACAGCCTCAGGCTTGCAAAGATTACAGCTAGAGGATACTTGACAATGTGAAAAATCATCCTCACTGGTGTATATGTCAATGCTTCTCTGAAAGCTCAGTTTTGCAGGTTGTTGAGCATTTCTCGGCTGCCATAAATTCCTTCTGAAACCAGTGGACGAAACCCTCAGCTTCATAAGTCAGGGAAACTGTTGTTGTCCTAAATATATGCTTGGTTACTACACAAAAAAGAAGATGGTCTGAATTTTCAGGTCTGCATATTTTAAGTCTTCAGTTCTACTCAGTGCTTTTTGGTACTAGGAAAAGTTTCTGATCCAATAGATTTGGGGGGGTGGGGGGGTGTTGATGCACAGATTAGGAAGTTCCTTAATTTTTTTCTTTTCAGAGAGTAGGTTTTTTATTTTTCTCTGTAAGCATTATGTGTTTGATTCCTTCTCCACTATTTAGTACAACATTAAAAGCCACCTCTGACTTACCAGCAATTCTGTTTTCAAGTACCTTCAGATGACCTTTGATGAGTAGCACCAGTTGTGCAATGTCAACAGGTGGTGATGTTTCAGTTACTCTGTGCAGGTAGTCTCTGCCTCATACTTGATGAATTGAAGACCTGATGGTGTTTCCCAGCAAATACAAGAAACAGATCTTCATTGCATTGAGTAGATTGTGGAAAAAACTGAGGGAGAGTGAACACAGCAACTCACATAACTCAGTAACACCTCCTGCTTTTGTTAAAAATTCCACAAGTTTGACAAACACAAACAAGAGCAAGGAGGGAATGGGACATGAAAGGGTAACAAGTACTCTTGTGTCTGCACTTGTCCTCATTCTACAGTCTTCCAGAGAGCCTCACCAAAGTGCTCCATACCAAGTGAGGTTTTTCACCTTCTGAGCCATGGCAGCTCACCCATTGGGTTTCCCAGTAACTCCCACCGTCTTGCCTACATGGAGAATGGCAGTTCAAGGCTTTTTGTCAGCAGGCTTTTTATGCATCAGCGAACCAGAATTTAAGACTTGCAAGAAGGCACTCCTTGCTCAGAATCACTACTTTCTAGATGTTGTTCCTTTCATATTTGATTTTGAAGCTGTTCAGCAGGGCATCCCCTCCTAGGTCTCTCCCTCTGCCAGGCTTTCATTCCTTTCTGTTTCATCATCATGAAGGAGGTATTTCACACTTACCTGCAGTGCCTGAGTGACACAACTGCAGATTTTGTTTGGGGCAGCAATCTGACTCCAGTTGTGCAAGCCTGTCTTCACAGGTACAGTGGTGGCAACTTTATCTGCCTCTTAGTATGTAGTTAGGAGCGAATGTTCTTGCTATGCTATTTATTTTGTTAGAATCTGAGTATTACATCTTTCCCTTTGGCTTCTACCTGGACATAAAGAAGGCTCAGCTTTTCACAGCTCTTTTACTGTTTAATGTACTGCAGTTTCTTTGGTCACTGAAAGTGTCAACTTCACTATAAGGAGGCAACACCTTGCAAGCTGTCTCAATGAAGATGAAGATATTGCCTCTCCATAACTGTCTTCCTAATCCTTTAAGCCTTTTCCAGCCCACATTCCTGTCAAATTCATGGGAATGCAAGAAATCTAGGACAACAACTTAAAACAATTACCAAGATCAGTCTCTGTTTGAATAATGCAGTAGTTGTATAAATATTGAAGTTAGGACTCTACATTTCTGTTTGCATTATTTCTGGCAGCTAATCCTTCAAGAAGCCAAGGGGTTCATAAGTGAGAACTGCTGATAGCTTACATAACCTTGTTTTGATGCTTGTTTTCATTGTGAATCCTTGCCTTGATGTAGACAGAAAAAAACTGCAGCTAAAATTCTGTTCACTTCGTATTAATTTTTAAAAATTTTTAATTGTCTTTTATATGTGGCACAATAGCTAGCAAAGAAGCTGCATCTGCATATATTATTTGAGATAACTTTCTATTTTTAAGGTAGGGGCTGTGTAAAGATTATTTGCATAATGACTGTTGGGGTATGGCAGTACTACACAAATCTTACTGTCAATAGAACTAGGAGGAAGAAAAACAATTGAGAGAGCACATTAGCACTCCGAAGTATATACTATTAGTTCCACAAGAAAATACTTACTGAGCTGACAAACACTGGGCAATGTTTTCCTTGCTGCAGATAAAGTGAGTGCAGCTTCTCATTCCCATTTTAAAATAATATTTGCAATTAAATGTCTCATCTATAGATACAGATATACACATAAAGCAGATTTACTGATAACTATTGGTTTAAACTTCCTCAGCTTGTGTGCACCCCAGTATCCTTCTTTCCAGAGTCTTTGCTTCATACTGCTCAGCATCCATTTTCTGCTGTGTATTGGTGCTCAGCATCTCTGGGAATTAGGGGGGAAAAGACTTTGAGAAAAAGAGCACTTTCCTCCTTCTTTTAAAAGAAAAAGTAAATGTAAAAAACCCAAATTAAGGCTTTAAAATTAGTAGTTTGGGACATGGGGCTCTGACAAGGCTATAGCCTTCCATAACCTTGCTCTTGCCCTGTGCTTCTCCCAGGTAAAGGCAGAGTTCCTAGCAATGTTTTCACCAAAGATGTGCCATGAGCAGTCAAGCTGCCATTCTGAGACTGGTGTCCAAGCAGCAATATTCTAGACTAATTTTGAATCTTCTGGTGCAAAATAGGCTGCTTGTTTTGATTAACGTAATGCCTACGGCGATCTTTGTGTGAATCTGTGTTGAACATAACCTGTGTGAGAAATTCTTATCTTTGCCCCTTTAGAGTGACCTAAAAGAAATGCGTACAGGACCCAGTCTCTCAAAGGAACAAAACTTCCGTAATGTTTCCTGTGAATCTTCACATGGGTACCTTAGAGGATCTCAGTCTTGCCCTTTTGATAACCCAACCTGAACTGATGCGCCTAAGCCTTGAAGCAACTACTGCACTGATATATTATTTTGTGAATCAACATCTATCACAATAAGGCTTGTTTTAATCTCAATGAAATATGCATTTTAGGATGAGAAGCATCTTCAGAGGACC
The DNA here is from genome assembly GCA_013398015.1 of Oreocharis arfaki. NCBI lineage: Eukaryota > Metazoa > Chordata > Aves > Passeriformes > Paramythiidae > Oreocharis > Oreocharis arfaki. Next base: position 82,256 of record VZRR01012542.1, read on the forward strand.
ATCGGTTATAAATACCATGCATTTCCCTTCTCTAAGCTCTTGAGCAGCTCCCTTAAGCACCCCTGTTAGGCAATGTAGAGAGCTGGGAACTTCCAGAGGGCCATTCAGTTATTAGATGGATCAAGGTACCCTCAGTTTCAAGAGGACAGTATCCCCCTGGTAAATTAAGTGGTTTAATTTATCCCGAAAAGACCTAAGAAATGTTTCTGTAGGAACATAAATAATAATTGTTGCAAGGATCATAATGGTTTTTAGCTATGATCTTACAGACCCCCAGGCATCCCTCCTTAGGGATCAGTGAAAGGTAATTAACAATAACAGCTCACTGTTAAAAATTTTAATTTTGTTATCTAGGCATCCATGCATTCATCATAAAATTATTGGGGAATATAAACTGAAAAAACCCCTGAAAAACACAGAGAGCTGCTTCGTCACAGCCAAATGATTTTAGCATGCCAGATTATGATACAATCAAAGATACTCCTTAAATAGCCCAAAATCAAGGGTTTTTGTTGATACATTTAGAGACAATAGCTATCTTACACCATTCCTCTTGGGAGCTCTATTTTCCATGTTACTAGGTTTTCATGAGACTCACTGAAGCTTCATTTCTCCTAAAACCAATCATCCTGAATAGGTTTGTGTTTCTGAGTCAGTTCTTCCGGTCTTATATTTATGAGGGAGAAATGGGATGTTTGAAGTGCGGTGCTGCAGTTGTCTATCTATGCTTGCCTGTAGAGTCTGCTTGCCTACTAGGTAAGGAGTGAGACCTTATGAGAGTCCAGTTCTTTGAGCTCATTCTGTTCACACTGATGGCAAAGAGCACAAGCAGGAAGCCATGTAAAAAGACAGAGGCAGTTCACCTCAGAAGACCACAGGCAGTGGTCTTGTGGAACATTTACACAGATGGAGGATGTTTTGTGTTGAGGGCGTACTGTCATTGAAGGGATCCCTGATTTGCCTTTATTTATTTTAGTGCCCAGCAGCATTTGGAGAGTATTTCCCTTTCTCCTACTCGTATTCAATCAGATCTGTGCAAATTACCCTGCCTGAGGTTCTCATGACTAACCAAGAGGGACAATTTACATTAGCAACTTTATAGAGAACTGTGTAGGTAGAGTGATGCAGGCAGTTGGATAAGAAGAGACCACACAAAAGGATTTTGTTCCGAAAATAAAAACCTACAAAGGAAAATAAATCACCACCCCACTAGGTAGTTTAACCTGAAGTGAAAATTGTGCTTATGCAACATTTGAGCGTTTAAACATTTCGTTAGAAACTCAGCTAGTTTTACTCAGAAACAAACATTAGAATGATCAATTTACAGCTGCCTAGATTTTTTTTTTCAAACACAGACCAAAAAACCCCAAGTCTTCATACTGAATTTGTTAATTCATGGTGAATTTTCCGAGGCCAGGCCCACAGGCTTTTTTTCTAGGTGCTCAGGAGGGTACCATGCCCAGACGTAACATCTGCAGTGTTTCAGTAAGGCAAGTGCTAAGTTTGAAAAGGTCTGTAATTTTTCTTTTCCTCTTTTTTTTAGTTCAAGAACACGGAAACATTTCTGATGTGATTGTCATTGTCTTAAGAGGTCAAATGTCTAGTAACTGGAAAATGGGAAATGTTTGATATGGTAGTTTGAGTCAGGCTTTGTGTATCCTTTGTAAATGGCTTTGTAAATGCACGGAAGTAAATAGAGACTTCAAATTAATATCTTGTTTTATTAGCACCTGAAAATTCCGTTCAGATTATGCAAAAAGGACCATATTGTCTTGTTCATAAAATACTCTTAGGGCATGGTAATCTGATAATAACCAAATACCATGGAGTAGTCTTGTTATTTTTTATAAAAACTTACCAGTTTTGTGAGTAAAAGTATGTAGAGAAAGATGAAAGATGAGATTGCTCATTTGGAACAGCTTCTCTTCAGGTTATTAATCTCTTCCCTAAAAGGTTGATCAGCTACTCTGAGTTCCTCAGTGAAATCACTTCTGGGAGTAAACCTGCATTATCTGTGTGCAGTATGACTTGATGGAGATAAGGAGAATGATGCAAATCTTTGCATTTTCTTAAAATAGAGAGTGTCAGAGAGATTTGTCATTTTGGTGGTGACTTTTCTCACCTTTCCTTTTGCCATGCAAATTTTGCCATCAAGTAGGCTTCAATTTTAAACAAGCTGTTCATCAGTTGAGGAGTGTGTGCACGTGTGTGTGTGCCAGAGATTTTAAGTGCATGTGGTCAGTTTTTCAAAGGAGCTTAAGACCTAAAACCTCTTTATGTGTCACAGGCTAAGACCAGGGCTCACTCTGGTGAGCTTTTGTAAAAAGCTGGACATAAAAGTAAGGAGTCAAACTTGGGTCTCAGGTAGTATGAAATCATACTCTGTAGATTGATTCTGCAGAAACAGACCCAGGAAAACCTTCAGGAGGCAGATACTTCCCTCTAGGGCAGCCCTTTAACAACCCGTTAGATTTTCATGAAAGTGATTTCTGTTAGCTATTAAATCAGTGAACTCTTCTTGGCCAATATCCCTTCCCAGTTCTCAGAGGCCTCTCTGGAGCATCAATATATAATGCTAGAATAAAAAGGGAACAGTAAAGTCAGAGTTCATGTAGCTCACTTCTTCTCTATCCCTATGTTTACAGATTATAAGATGGGATCTCTTTGAGGTAAGTTGTTATTTGCCCTGAAATTTTCTGAACTCTCCATACTTGTGAGATTATTCTCTAGTTCTCTATCCTACTACAGAAATGTTTGGATGGCTGTTCTGCTACACTGAAGTGCTGGCAGGTAAAAAAAATATGGTGATCTCTGCCACATGTTGATCCTTACATAGGCAAGGAGTTTAACATTCATGTTCAAGACTGAAACAGGGCTGCTGGTCTTCAGCACTTATGGCAGTAATTGCAAGCTTTAGGGTGACATCAGGAATATGCTAACATTTTGAATGATGAACCCACATGTTCATCCATCATTCAAAACTCCCTGTTTGTGAGCAAATCCTACTCTGGTTTGGAATCTAGAGTCTCCTCTGAAACCTATGTGTGTTTTGTATGTAAATATGAGCAAAGTCAATGAGTATCTGAAGTGATGAGATTTTTCTTTCCTCTTCCAAATTGGTTTCACCGGAAGGGAAGGCTCACTGTAGACCAAACAATTAATACAAGCATTTCAATCAAGTGAGGCACTTCAGTAAGCAGTTCCAAGATTCACTGAATTAAGGTCATTGACAATGCTAATTAACATTAACCATTAGAGCATTAAATCCTTCCACCTGTAGAGAAGTTCTTCATGAATCAAGTTCCAACATTAGAAATCTTTAGAAGTGAATTATTATAGTGGCAGTGGTTCTGCTTCTTTAGTGGAGGGAGGGTGCATCAGGGATATGTCATAAATAACGAGAGATTTTTTCATGGTTCAGACCCTAAAATTTGGCAGATGTGATTACTGAGCTCTGAGTGGTCTGAGCTCTACCTGTGTCACAGGTTGTTTTTTGTATGAGCATCATATCTTAGTTTTCTAGCAATAAAACAGTAATTGACTTTTTCTTGACTGAAAGGGTTATCAAGCACTTGGGAACAGGCTGCCCAGGGAAGTGCTTGAGTCACCATCTCTGGAAAGTCATGTTAATGTGACACTGAGGGACATTGCTTAGGGATGGACTTGGCAGTGTTAGGTTAATGGTTGGATTCTATCGTCTTAAGGGACTTTTCCAACCTGAATATTTCTATGATTCTATGATGTATTTTTAAGGGAAGTAGCTTAAATTATATGATCTTAAGTAATCAAAATCCATGTAAATGTTTATAGTAAGTTTAAGAAACTGAATGGAGAAATTAATGAAGAAAGGCAGTATTTCAGTCCTTCTACATTAACATCATAGAGTTTTATCTTCCAACACATTCAGCACAACCTTTTAAAATAGGAAATTGTATTCAGAAAATTATTTCTCAATCATCATTATTCAACGTTATTCAATTAAATTCATGTTGGTTCTCATTTGGTGCTTTCACACCTTATTTTCTTTTTAGGGCAGAAAAAACATGTATTTATCATACTTAGTAAAACAAGCATACAAGAAAAAAGTAACACCTACATCACATACTTGCTTAACATTACCTATAAATGCTTCTGTTTGTTCTTTTATAGTATTTTGTAAAAAGAAAACTTATTGTAAATTCAAGGCTGATGAATACCTTTGCACCTTCAGGTAGTGTACATTCGTTAGAAGTTTTGTAACATTTTTTAAGGGGAGGGTTAAAGCTTTTGATTTGAAGTCTTTGAAGGGTAATACGGATCATAAAGCAGAACACAGCTGAGCAAACATCTGGTTATATATGCTTTTAAGTGACCTGTGGAAGATATAGATGGGGTTTGATGCTTTTTTTGTTTGGGTAGGGTTTTTTGGGGTTTTTTTGCTTTACATCAGATCATTAAACTTTCACATGTTCAATCTTGTATAATCGAGATAGCTCAGGTTTGTGGGGCACCAAAGCTGCATGTGCAGTCCTGAACTGTCAATCAAGTTGATGAGTATGTGTCCTGTTGACTGCTTCTGCCAAAAGAAAGGTGATGATAGAAATCATGACTTTTTTTCACTAAGTAACATTTAAAAATATTTCATTGGCTTGAATAACATTTTTTCTGCTCCTAAACTTCTAATTTTTAATATCCAAGAAGAGTCTAATTTGACTGTATATAAATGTAAGTTGGAATTTCTCTTCGCAAACTAACCCTTCTGCAATTCTGCATCAAGGTCTTTCTCTTCCATCTTCTCTACTACTCTTACTGTTCTTATTTGCTTAATAATAGTGGCTTTCTCCTTGTAGTCCAGCTAGGTATTATTCTGTCCTGAACTTATGTCCATTCTCTGTTCAAAGGAGAAATAGCTGTTCTTCATATCTACATTTACCAAATATTTAGGCAGTACAATAGTTACAGAGTACATTAGGACAGTGCTTTGACCATAAATAATTCATGCCAGCATGCTTTCTTTTGGTTTACATTTGAGTCAGTAGAATGATTCAGTAACAGAGATGTTAAGACTAGATTTTACTGGCAGTTCAAGAAGAGCTGTTGGATATGGCTTTTAGGGTACTTAAGAACATTCAGTTTTATTTAACTTCTGGTCAGGTACCACACCTGAGGTTTCACAACCTGTCTCCCTACTACATGAGTCTCGTGGTACCAGATACCATTCCAGTGACTCCAAAAATGTTTTGCACCGTACAGCAGGTTAATATAACAGGACATCAGGTCCAACTAAGTATGATATTTGAGATGAAGTGTAGAGACCTAGAATGTCTTTATCTTAAAAGATTTTTTATGAATTCTTTTTATGTGTAATGTTGCTTTTATCACTATATTGGATGTAGTGACAGTACCAGTTACCTAAGGTGGGTTTGTTGGTTAAAATCAGATTTTGCTAATTATAATCCAAGTACTGTGAAGCAATACTTCAGGTTGAATGATTCATCCCGGAAACAGTATTTTAAGTGAACCAGAGGGTAGCACAATGTGATGATAAATGAGCTGATGCACTAACCTTGTTCATGTGACTAGCTAATAATACCTCTGTATTTGTCTGCATTGGCTCCTGTGACAAATGCAGATAGGGTTACTGTTTTCGTGTGGTTTTGGTTTGATTTTTGTCTTTCTCTTTTTCACCTTCTTGTGAGAAAAACTGAAAATTATATACTGTAGTTAATACTTGTTAGACAAAGTTGATATCCTGTTTGTCAAGAGTACAAAAGTTAACTATTAAATAGTTGTTTGAAGCTCTGACACAAGCTTTGTCAAACTCATTTTTCCTGCCTGCTGTGCTCAAGTTATTACTGATGTCCTCTGCTTTAAATGACATAGAAAGCACGGTATTTTCTTGAAGGAAGCCTCTGTGAGGTTTATTATTGGATAGAATTGTTGATTGATGTAGGAGTTTCAATACCATCCTTTTTCTGAACCCTTAACAATCTGCTGAAATGAATGACTGAGTGTTAGCCATAGTCCCCCTTTAATCCTTCATCTCCTATCTCTTTGCTTGCTGATGGTTTTTATACTAATTTGGAGCACTTCTTCTTCTGCAGTTCTCAGAAACTCTTAACTCATTAGTGACGCTTTTGAAACTCAGGAGCATTACAGTGCAGCGTAGTTACGAACACCTTCCCATCTCATGGGTTTAGTATTTTTACTGTAACCACTAGCAACTTAATTTGCTAGGTGTTCAGCATAACATGATTTGTCCAGAAATTTTGATTTGTCTAGAAAGTAACATTCTCAGCTAGATTGATTAGGAGCATGCAGCAGTCCTTGATGTCACATGTGAGAGAGTGTCTTCAGAGACCTGAAGAGTACCTTGGGAGAGAGAGGAGAGCAACATTGAATTTTCTTTGGCCTTTTTTTTTTTTACTTTAAATATTTAGTGTATTTGAAGAAAGTATGTTTTGATTTTCTATGTATTTCCTGTTCGTAGAACATGGAATTTTAGGTTGGGTATAATCTATGCCATGGCTGGAGCATTGCAGAAGACATGTTTTAATTGGCTGGTTGGACTAAGTCTGGACCATCAGTCAGTGCATTTGGGTAAGGAGGGCAAGAAGTGAGTTTTGATTTTGCAGCACTCACCATTTCCCAAGGGGCAGAGAGGAAGCGTCTCCCCTGTAGCACAGTCATCCTTGCCTTGGTAAAGGCAGTGCATCCCAGCATGTTTCACCAATAGCTCCTCTCTCCCATGGTTTTCCCTAGAGCTGAAGCCTTGCCATTGGCTCCTCTTGTTTTGGTGTGGTTTTCCTCCTGCCTCTCCTGCTGCCTGCCTCTGGCCATGGCAGGGCACTAACTCCATGCTAGCTTCTAAGCTGATAAGCCATGCAGCTTCTTGCCTCCTGTTCTGTTCCATGTGCCACTTGCTGACAACCCAGCTGCCCAGAGACATGTCTGAAGGATGTATGGTTCACAGGTATCGCACAGAGCAAGAAGATCTTTTCCATTTCCCTAATGGATTTTTGCTTTTCTTTTTGAAAACAATGCTGCTGATATTTTCCATGAAAAACTTCTGAATAAACACTTTTCCTCAGTCAATGTTATTTTACTCTTGTTTTCCACCTTTTTTTCTTACATGTATGTTGTATCTCTCTTCTCCCACAAACAAATCCCAAATCCAAAAGTCAGGCAAATATTTTCAGTTTGCTTTTCATCACCATCATTTTTGTGGTTACATGTAACAGAAGTTCATATAATGGAATGTGGAGACTTTTCATTGGCTAACTAGTTTTGAACAGGAAACTGTTCTGTGGGAGAACTAGTATAGAATTTGGCATGTGCAGTGACTCTCTGTTGTTGAAATACTTTGGAATTTAGTAGTAGTTGTAGTAATGGAACAAGAAGAGGATAAATATTTTCAATTTATATTCCCTGATGTTTGAAGTCAGCTTGTTTGTGACTAGTAGAAAATGCGGCATATCCACAGCACCACAATGAAAATTTCCTTCTTACTGTGGTAAAGACAAAATGAAAATCGTGGGGAGGTAAGATAAACAGGAAATTTCACTGCGGCATTAGGCACCAAGAATAGTGAGATACTATTTTGAAGAAAAACGTTGCAAATGCTGTGGCAACCGGCATTATCTTTGAATCAGTATTCATGAAGTTTATAATTAATTAGAATGTGTTGTTGCTCTTGCAGCTGAATTTTAACTCTACAGCATTTTAGCATGCTCTTTTTTCTTTGACCTAAATCTGTCTAATTTTTTGTCTTCATTAAAAGCACAGAACAAAAACACTATTGTGTCTTAGGCTGTGCTCAAGCAGATCAAGTAAGTTTGCATTGCTAAGCGATATATATACATTTTAGTCATACCAGAAATGTTTGACCCCCACACAATTAAGTGAAATGAGTGTCCACATGATAGAAATGTTAACTGTTTTTTGCTTAAACCTGTTTGTAAAACAGGCAGTCCGATAGGGGAACAAAGGAGAGGGACAAAGCTGAAAATGTAATCAGGCATAATAACACTAAAGTTTAGAGAGAAGAAAAGCATTTCATTTGTAGATGTAAATGAAATATCATTACAATTCAGTGTCTTCAGGAGAGTTCTTCATTTACATTGGTTACCATTAGCATTTCTTAAGGATGATTTAATATATATACTCGAAAGCTTTTTTTTTAAACTGGTAGATTATTCAGAGGAGCATGGCTGCATTCTTACAGATGTAATACAATCCACACTTCCCAGTCCTGCAATTTAGATTTCTATTCTAACCAGAAGAAAATGGAATACATTTAAAAATGCTGTGAAAAACAACAAAACACCCTATGTGCTAACACATTCACGACAATTGTTGATGATATTATTAGATTCTGTTTTGTTGTCTGAAAGTTAGTTCTACTTACTCCCTTAAAAAGTATAGTGATTTTCATTTTTATTAAAAACATGCTGAGTTTGTTGGTTTGGGTTTTTTTCCGTGAAAGCAATGATCTTTGATCTACTGTAGGGTAGGATCACCAGCTGCTTTACAAGCTTTCATCCAGGCATGCCTTGGTGGTGCCTCATGGCCCTAAGTGAAAGAAATTGTCCTTGCAGCCCCATGGGCATGTGTCACTGCCATGTCCTCACAAGGCTGGTCCTCTAAATAAGCTGTAAGCCTGGAGTCCATGCAGCTCCAAAACAGGAGAAGACGCTGCTGCCTGCTGAGAAATGGGGTGGCCACCAATTCTTTTTGATATGGCTGATGAGCTGGGGCTCTAGGACAAAGGCTGATGTAAAGGTTTGAGTATTTCTCATCAGGAGTGTGGACCCAACAGGAGGAACAAAACTAAATAAAAGGAATTTGGAAGGCTTTGGAATGGAGCAGATCCTACAAACTACAGTGCCTATTGCAATGTTTATTGAAGAACTTTTAGTCTACACCACAGACCGCTGGTTGACATCTTTTGCAAGACGCAATACTTAGATCCATCTCTAAATAAAAAAAATTATCAGTATGTTTTAATTTTTTAAGATAAGATCCTTTTATTTTTCTATCTTCAAAACTTCTAAATGTACCTGCACTTTTTCATGAAAGGTTTTTCTACACTGGATCTACAATTCGCTGTCAAGTGTACATACAACAATTACCTATAGAAATTTTCTAAGGATAGCCATTGGACAGCTTGGTTCTGGGTTTTGTTCACTTACTACTCTCCTACAGATAAACCTGTGGAAAAATAAAACATCCCTGAAATGCGATGAGCATTGGAAGGGAGAATTGTGGATAAGAACAATTGCATATTCAGGATCTCACAGCAAAGAGAAGGCACAAGAGAAGCTAGAAATCCTGCTCTTGGTGTCTTTCCTTCTCCCATCTGGATCACTTTCTGTGGATTGAGATACATAGGTAAAGAGTTCCTTTTATTTCCAGGAGAAGTATTTCCCAGGCAGATTTAAGGAAGGTGTAATTCCAGACTGAACTTTTTGGCATCGTGGCTGTATGCACACAGCACTGGTGTAGCTATAATGGAGTGAATTCCATGAGGTGGGTTATTTCTGAAGGTAGGCCAAAAGAAAGGAAGGTCTGTTCGCCCAGTTTCAGGATTGTTTTATCACATCTCTATTCCACAGTGAGGAATGCGTTTATGCTCATATGGTTTTAAACTGTGACCCAGATAGAAAGTGGTATGTGTCATCTTACCATACCTAAGCCACCCAGTCTCCTTCTCATAGCTTTTGTTATTTTCTTGGACACATTCCACCTTCCTCCATGGCATTTCCAGGGTTTAGATGTTTTAGAAGCATGTTGGTTTTTGGACAGCTGGGTTTCAGGTGTGCTGATGATTAAGTAGCTTAATTTTAAACGTTGGTAGTGCTGTTTCAAATGTGATTGTATATTTGTCATAAATGTATGTCATTGTGCTCTATATTTTGTCCATTTTTAAACTTTGAATTGTCTGATGGTTTTGTCATCTGGAAATTTCTTTTTTTTTAATTTTTTTTTCAGTCCCTGTAGTTTATTTAGAGTTAGCCAAGCACAGTCACAGTTGACATTACCTTGTGTTAGTGATACTCCTTGCCGTGAGTGGGAGGTTAAACTAGATGACCTCCAGGGTTTTTTTCCAACCATTATTTCTATGATTCATCATGTATTAGTCATTCGTTTTCTGTGTATCACAGGTGTCCATAACTTTATATGTTTCCTGTGACTTGTTAACGAGTTTGTGGTGGAGCAGGAAGTCATTTCCTGCAGTTCCACAGCAGATTGAGATCCCAAGAGACACAAACTCCTGTTAGTGGCAGGCAGTGCCACATTTAGATGGCTTATGCTGTTAGTAAAAATCTGAGTTCTTGTGTAGTTGGTGCTCTGATCTTTCCCTCACAGAAGAATCATTGCACACTTGCAGTGATGGGGGAGACCTCAGAAACTGAGTGTTAAGGTGTATTTCACTGGCTGTCTGAAAAGCTTCACATTTTGTGCCCAGATCTGCGAGGGTGGAGTTTGATCAGATGGATAAGTAGCAGAGAAGAAGGAACGAAATTACCTAGCTGGAGAGGAGGATGTAGCAGTAGACAGTAGACGTGGAACTTAATGCACTGGGGTTTCTCCTGTACTATGCCAGCTGCAATGTTGACAAAGCAGTATAGTTATTTGACCTAGAGCCTTGATATTTGCTTGAAAAGACATTTGCAGAACTGCCAATGTGCTACATGTATTGCAATGTTTGTTGGGCCAAGATGTGTTATCTCTTCAGGAGACCCTGTATCCTTGCACTTTCACACAGCAAGAGATAAATAGATTGGTGGTGGGGAATGGGAAAGTGAGAATCAGTTGGGGAATGACAGAGGTTGTATAATGAGCTGAAGATAAAAAATGAATAAAATTTAAATTCATATCTTGGCTAAGTGAGAGACAGATGGAAGAAATCTACAAATTTTGGGGGTGTGAAAGCTCTCCTGGAAAATGCAGCTCTGTTGAAATCAAAATACTTTACAAAGCAGGTCAACTGCAGTAGACTTTTGCTTCAAAAAAATAAAAAAGACTGTCAGACAGAACACATTTTAATATTTTGGAATACATCTTTTTTAATTCTTAGTTTTGAAGCGATCCTTTGGATCCATTTTTTTATCTATTTTGATTTATTTAGAAATAAGTGTGAACAATAAACAAATAATCAAAGGAGACATGGAATTTTCCTTCCAAGACTATTTGAAGTGTTTCAGTTTTGATGTAATTTGGAGCAAAGCCAGAGTATAAAATCCTTAGAAATTGCTGTCATCCATTCAGCTCCCAGGGGGCCTGAGAAGGACTCTGTTCTGTATCGCACTTCAGCTGGTATCTCTTGAGATGCAGAAGCACCAGTAATTGCCAATAGCTGTACTACAGCTCATTTGCTTTTCTCTCTGGATTGCAAGGGATTGAATGTGCAAGTGGTTTCAACATCCTGCTACGCCTGCTGTCCAGCTGTAGTGGTACCACTTCTGTCACACTACTCTGAAAAGTAGGAGCCTTGCTTTTTCCCCCCATGCTACACCCAATCTCTTTCAGGATCGAAACAATTGTAAGGGAAGGGTTTCCTATTAACACTTTCTGGGATATATAAGAGATTTGACAGAGCTTTTCTTTCTCTGCCTTCCCTTTTCCATAAAATCTAGTACGAGGCGACTGAGACAGGTGCTGACTGTTATGTCTTGCAAGAAACAGCTCAGTTCTGCTATTGGCTATTAACTAATTGTTGTGTGCCTTTGAGAGATTGTTCTTGTGTTTGTGCATGGAGGGTTCTCTGATACAATCTGGTGTTCGAGTGTTTAAGGTATCCTTTAGTGCTGAAGAAGTTATTTTTCTTGTGGGAATTCACAGAAAAAGTGTCTTGGAAAAGTGTTTGTTATCACTGCCTACGTAAGGGTCTATTATAAATCTTTTACACTACAGTAAGTTGGTTCATCTTTTTTTTTAAGAGACAAATTTCCTTGTCTTTCATTATGTCTTGTAGGTAGGAGAGTTAAGGAAACACATAGATAGGGCCTCGTTTAGAAGTCAAACAATTGAATGAGCTTCTCAATTGAGCATAAAAACTGGAAAAAAAAGACTTGTAATTTTCATCCTGGTTCTGGTCCTGCAAAGGAACCTTTGGATTCATCTGGTGTGAGAAATTTACCACAATCCATTCAGCACTTTTCTGCCCACTTTGATGCTGTGCTGTCATTACTGTGAAATCCATGTTCAGGGGCTTTTTTCCTTTCAGGCATGCACATCGCTCCCACTGTGGATAATTGGTTATGTATGGGTAGCACGGGAAGAAGACTTAAGTGCTTGCAAAGATGCTGTTCCACAGAACCGCAGTAAATAGCTACTTTAGCAGTGGTTTTAAAAACTAATTTATTAGTTTGTCCTTTTTAGACATGCCAACCTTTATACTAGCAAATACAAATTGCTTTATGGTTTAAAGACATCATCTGGGATTTTCAAGTGCTTCTCACGAGCTTTGTGTCCATTCAAGATCAGTGGCCAATTTGCTTTGGGGAAGGGAGGAGCTAGGTGTTCCACCCAGCTGTCTTTCCAGCAGATTCCTTATCAGAAAGGAAAGTAAATTTGTCCCTGTTAAAACTTTGGTTTTTCTGTTTTGTTCTCTTTGCTCTGCACAATTGGTAATGCCACGCCCGTCTGCATCACAACTGGGGGAGGATGGTCAGAAAGTCTGTGGATTCCATGTGTGGAATGGAGACAGAGTTTCCATGTGTGGAATGGGGAAAAGAGTTTTTCAACAGAAGTGCCTTTTTAAGACAGGAAAAACCTGTATGTTTGTGCTTTGTACCACTTTAACTGAGATTCACTGTGTTTTAAGTAAAAGGTTTTTGTCATAAACCATAAAGAAAATATTCTATGGTATTAGTAGGGGTTAAATATTTTGGAATTATAAAGTACTTTCAAAATTTGAATAAATTACTTGAGGGTGGAGAAGGAAAAGAAAGATTTAGCATTTCTTTATCTATTCAAGGAAGGTACTTAAGGGCTATTGTGCCTTTAACAGATAATTAGCATACATAACATGGAAATTTGCAAGAGTTACAGACCGCATTGCAAAGTCACTATTAGAGCTACCACTGTATAAAGCACAAAAACTGGTGCTTCTTCCAAATAAGACAGTAAGAAGTTCAGATTTTTGGGTTTGTTTTTGCGGTTTGGTTTGATAATGGAAAGCACCAAGCTGGATATGAAATAAAAAGCATGATGTACAAAAAGCATCTAATAGCCTTACATAATATCTCTTGAGTGAATGGCTTAGGTGCATTTTGGCGTCAAACTTCATCTCTTTGTGCATGACAAAGAGATTTTCTAAACGTAGATGGAAAGGAGTAGCCAGAAATCTATGCCAATTTAATGACAAAGCAGGTTATGAACTCGCTTCATTTGGGACTGAGATCAGCGTAATACCAAGAGGAAGGCCATTAAGGTTTATTAAATTTTTCTAACACTATCAGCCATACTTAGTTTAAAAAATACATAAATTATTTATGAAAAATGTACAATCTGGAGCTGGTTTGCTTTCAAATCGCTCCTGTGAAAAGTAGTCCTTTATGATGATTTCATAAAGCCATTAAATGGCTAGACAAAATGTATTATTAAAGTACTTAAGGATATATTTCATACAGCAGCAGGAAGCAATGTGTGTTCCTGTTGAGATGCTTTTCCATTCATGAGAGAAAATGCTGTTTTTTAGTATGTAAATGCTGAATTTGTAAAATATATGTAGAAAAGCTTTAAGATCCTAGGAGCTCCAGTTCGATGCTTAGCTTGTGGAAATGTCTAAAGGAGGTGCAGATAAGCCCTTTGAAAACAGATAAGCAGAACAATTGTGGTTCATCAAGCATAGCCATGGCGGATGCTCTTCAAAGTGATGGAGACAAATGCCTCAGCCTCCTTCTGAGCAGCAGGGTGTTTATCATAATTTAGCTGTCCTGAGGTGGTCATCTGGGGGGGAGGACTTTTTCTTGTCAACGCTGGGGAGGCCCACTGCTATCTGACTGCAGACCTGGGAGCTGCTGTGATGATCTCTCAGGGTGGCAAGGCTCAAGGCTGCTGGGATACACACAAAAGTCCTCACCCTTGGTCTTCTAGTCCTACTTGGTTCTGGTCTAAAATCCCTTCGTAGAGCAGACCCTGGTGACTCAGAGTAATTTGGTGCTTGAATGATCATAGCCTTTTCTTAAGATATATTTTGGTAACTCCATCAAACATGAGCCTCAAGAAGCAGAGGTCACATTTTTTTTACAAATGTTCTGCAGATGTGTCACTCCTGACTGGTCGTGATGGCTGGCCTTCAGAGCACAATGCCATGCTTGTTCAGGTGCAGTCTTGTAAACAACCACAGTCAGAACACATCTACATGTCAAGGTACAACGTACAAAAAGATAAATACTTAATTTATATCTTCTCAAAAATTTGAAAAAGTAGGTAGTTCATGGCATGTTGACCTTCTAGGTGACATAAATAAAACGTGTTCTCTCATTGATGGAGGATTTTCCTTTCTAAACCTGCATCTTCTGTATCTTGTGCTGATCTTTTCCATGAGTCACTTAATTGCTGCCTCACAGGAACCTTTGTGGAGTAGGTCGAAGCTGTGCAGCAGTCCTGAAGTCCATGGATAAGCAGAGGGAGCATGCTGAGAGGTTATAACAACAGAGATACCAGCTGCTCTGTTGAAAACCTTGGCTTGCCCCTGAGTCAAAGATTTCTGCAGTATCTTGCCTCTTTTCAGTACCCCTAGACAAGCCAGAGCCATTGCACTGAGTAAGCAGAATTCCTTTTCAAAGCCTTGCTAGACTTTCACTGCTATTTTTGTACTAGAGAAGTCCTAAAAGGAATGCTCAGAATTCATTGATTCTATTTTTTCCTGCAAAACTTGTGGAGAGATTTTACTACATTTCAATATGTTTATTTAGTTAATCATACAGATAGAAACTCATATTTCTGTCAGGGACATTTCCAGCTCAGTGGTCCATCTTGGAGAGTAGGAAAGTATAAAAATAGATTTACTGGAATCTATGCGAGTGACACAAGTATCTACTCCCAGGAAATATATCTCACAATGTCATCTTTATTGCAGTTTGTGAGCATCAGACATACTTCAGGCCTCATACATTGTGGAGACAGAGCCATGGCGGGGAGACAGGAAGAGGGTTTAAATAGCTTGTGCTAGTTTTAAAAATCTGAACATCACAATAATAGTAATACAGCTTGCTGATTTTTTAATATGTTCAAATATAGTAAATTTTGCTTATGTTCAGCAGTGTCCATGAATCAATGCTAATTTGTTAATGGGCTGAAAGAGCTACAGTTTTCAGAAATAAAAAAAAAAAAAAGATATTTGGTAGGCTGAAGAGTCAGCATTCTTTATGGAGAGAGTAACTATTTTTTTTTCCAAATTCAATTAATAATGACAACACTGATTTAATAGCAGGAGGAACTTGCCATCTCTTGGATATGATGGAATTCAGTTCTTATTTCATTTGTTTCTTGGTGATCATGGAGCAAAGAAAACCCTAGACATGTAGTTCTAGGTTTTCTAGAAGTGCTTAAAGCAGTAGTGAGTCAGATCAATTTTGTTGATAGTTGATGAGACCCATGTGTGTTGTGATTTGAAGACTCTTTAACTATTAAACTACTAGTTCAGAACAATTTTCTTCTTAGAGGATTAATCCTCTTGTAAATGAGTGCATTACTGATATAACTTGTTGATACTAAAATAAGTGGACTCATGAAATAAATAAAGAGTTCAAACAACTGCTTTTAGCAATAAAATTTTTCAAAAGAAACAAAACATAAGCAAGTTTAAATACTATTAACAAAAAGTCATAAAATTAAACTAATTCATTCATTTTGTGATGAAAAACACTCCCTGCTGTAAAAAAACCACTCACAAAAATTAACAACAAATATATGAGAGCCATAATTTTTGCTTTCGTTTTATGAAGAGCCAATTCTTCACAGGATGAGGAAAATTCTTGTCTTTTTACATACAGAAGTGTCAGTTTTGGAAGCCATACAGAAGAAAAAGAAGAGGATAAGTGGGCCACTGAGTACAGAACATTGCATTGCACGTAGATCCTGTGAAAATACAGTGGTTTCCTCTTGACTACAGTTATTCCTCATTTCATTATTATGTTTACTTATTTCAGCTTGCATCATCCACACAATCTACAAAACAGCTGTCTGTAAGGAGCTTTTTTGCATAGGCTTGATGAAGAGAAATACAGAATGACAAGATAATATGAGAACACAATAATCCTGTTTTACCCTTTTATGTGGGTGTGGACAAGTGGTGTTATTTTTAGTTAGGGTCAGCTAGGTTTTTTTTGTCCTAAATCCTTCTCTTACAAATCATGTAGAATTTTTGGGAGTTTTGACAAGAACTATTCAGTTTTTCTGTATTAATGTAGATCACCCCTTCTAGATTTGCAGAACTGTTTTAGGCTTTGAAATCCCCTTGTCAGAAGTGCTGTAGGAGCAATGATAAGATGTTTTTCCTGACGTAACTTCCATTTTTCATACCTTAGTGTCTTAAAAACAGCAGGAGGGAAAAAAAAATCAATCTCAAGCAAAACAAATTGTCATGCAGCAAGATATATCCTAAGCTATCACTTTAAAAAATGAAGCATATGACTTTTCTTACAAACCAAGGGGCAGGCTCACTCCTGCATTAATTTTTATCACTCTTTCTGCACGTGTTTCTGTTGTTGCGGCAGTAAATCTTTGCCCGTGTGATCTGTCGTGCTACGGGTTATCTTCTCTAGCTTCTGGGATTTTGAAGCTTATTGTTGTCTTCACCCATGATTCAGAGGGCAGTGGGGCCTGTGCAGTGAACAGAGCTCTTTCACAACCGGCCATCTGTGGTGAGCCTCTGAGGAGGGTACTACACACAATCCACGGTCGTCATGGGCGGGTGAATAGCAGTAATGGTGAATGCGGATTAAACAATCAATTTTTTTTTCCAGTCTGGTATGGATGCTTTTTGTGCTACTGAAGAATCCTCAGAGAAAGGCATTTCTCCAGCTGACATACCCTGTCCTTCATTTCCAGGCAGCTTCACAGCCGTTTCCAAGCTGGAGAGTTCCCATAGAGTGTAGCCCCTTTGTTCCGTTGTTTCTTTGAAAGCAGTGACCCTAGATCTGCAGTGCTTAAACATGCATATGCTTGATTACAGGAAACCTTTCTAAGTCAGATGATTCCTCCACTGGCTGGCTATTACAGCAATGGGATTTATGATTTTCATTTCCTGACTCCAACAGCTAGGTAACAAATAACATTTGACTTACTTTAAGAGCTTTTTGGATATCTGAAATTTTCTTCCTTTTTGGACTGACTCTTGAATCCTATCCTTTTTTTAAAATAGGTGTAAATCTTGTTGAAGTTGAGTTTTTTGAGGGACAAAACCTCTTAGTATGTTCCCCTGTCAATGAAGATTTTTTTCTTCCAGATTTTCTGTTCTTTACTTTCTTGTGGATCAGTTGCATATTTTTTTATGAGTTCTGATGGAAAAAACCCCCAATGAAATGGTGTAATATTTTAAAAGTTTTTCTTTCTTTTTAGCTGTATGTGTGGATGTCATTTGTCAACGTTTTCTGACCAATGTTGTTAGTGTGTATCAGTTATAGAACTGGAGTGGCTAGACCCATGCAAGATCCGTGCAAAGCTACCCAGGATGATGCTCATTTGCAAGAGGCATCCTATGATTGCTCTGATGCTGAAAGAACCACTTATTCCAAATGTAGTCGTGGTGTGGTGGTCATTCACCTGAATGAGATGTTTTGATGACTCTGGTTCTAGTCAGGAGTACATGGTAAACGTACCTCCAGAGGCAGATGTGCAGATCTGGGGCTCCCTGCGGGATATCATCTTCAGGCTGGATCATTATGGCAGTTCAGTTCCTACAGTGAAAATCTTGATCCTGTCTAAAAGTTTTGGAACTGCTAATCAGACTGGGATGAGGCAGTAAGAGCTGCTCCTGGCTAAACACTGCTGTCCTGCCACTGAAACTCACAATACGCGTTTTTCTCCCCAGGAGTATAATTAGATTGTAGGCTTTTGCAGCAAACGACAAAGTGGTCCAAACCTCCTCTCAATGAATTTCTTCTAAGATTTTCATTTCAAACAACAAAAAGAGTGTAGAACATCAACTAATAAGGCTACAGGGTATGACCTTGCCCATGGAGAGCAGCTGACTGTTGCTGTCCAGGAAGTTTTACTTTAACAGCAAGCCTTTGAACATCAGTGATGCTGGGCTGTACCTCTCCAAAATCTGTGAGATCTTTTGTGTACTGAATACTGAAGTAGATTGCAGCAGTAGTAGTGCTGTTTTATATAAATGTTAAAGCTACATATGTTACTAAATAAAAACTACTCCTAGGTTTATAAACATGGCTCTGTAGGAATGTGACAATACTTCTCTGAACACAGCATTTTTTATTTGATGTTTCTTTTCTGTTGACAGATATATCAACTTAAAAGTAGCCATACGGTTCCCAGCTGAATATGAATTTGAGAGGGCTGATGCACATTGCTTAGTCTAAAAGTCTAAAATAAGTTACTCTAAAGCTATTTGCTCAGAAGTTGCCAGACTTTACAGGATATACATAAATAACTTTGTGCAAAACTTGAATCCACTGTCAAAGTTAAGCCATATGCCAATTTCAAGATCTCCAGCAGAGGAGCATCAGACATATGCACCTAATATTTTCGGGGAGAACATGGTTGATAGGAGACTGCAGCTCATGCCTCCTGGGGGCTGAGTCAATGGAATGACTTCTGTTTACCACCATAGACTTTTGCTCAGGCACCATCTGCTGGTTTTTTCCCCATGTTGGTAGTAGACATCTGATTATTTGAAAACAGGATCATGTCTTACATAATATTATTGTGTATTTAAGGGGCCATTGAAATAGGCAGAGTAGAAGTGATTGTTTGGATAACAGTCTGAATAAAACAAAGAATGCAACGTGTTGCATTAATAACACAACACTAATAATGTATCATGAAGGAGTAAACTGATTTCTCAGAGAAAAGTGTTTCCTAAACAGATAAATCCTTCAGAAGGATGTAGGACTTATGATAAAAAAGTACTGGAAAGCTCAAGGAATCTGAGAAAGGGGGATGAAAGAACAGAAAGCCCTCTTTCCTCCTTTCCCCCATTTATTTTGTTCAGAGGGCCATGATGAATCATACTTCTCTTGCGACTTGGAGGAATGATCTTACTGTCCAAATGGCTTAAAGAGAGCTTCACTAGGAAAGAAAATAATCAATAGGATGAGATATTAAAAGGGAATTTTTTCCCTTCTTACTCCAGGCAGCACTGTCAACTCTATTGAATTTATGATCTACAGGAAATTAAACATTGACAGCATCACCCGCAAAGATAAGCATATATTGCTTAGGGTTAATGACTTGCTGAATTTTCTAAATCAAGCTATGTATACATTAGTACCTCAGATTTTTATCAAGTGACTGTTGGCAAGTAACCATGGATAATGATAGCAAACGAAAATTCCTTTTATAAATGACAGAGTCGTGCTGTTGCATTTTAAGCTCTGGCTTTCCAAATATCTGCCTACTGTCTTGGCAAGGCTCATTTACATGTGTGCAGTATTTTGTTTGAATAACATAATTGTTATGTCATCCACTTTTGCACACACTTATGGAGTGTTAGAAGATGCTGAAGTGGTTCGCAGCCCAGCAGATTTGGAAACATGTGCCCATAGTAGCCTCCACCTTCATAATTAAGCATCTAAATTAATGTCTCTACTTAAAAAAATGCTGGGCTCTCAGGAGTCCCTTTATTTGTCTGAGATATACTGGTCTTAAAATTAGGCCCCAGCTCATGGTATCAGCAGCTGTAATCAGACTTTTCCTTAACTTTCCAGCTGCCCCAGAGCTGCAGGCTCCTTTGAGCTAGAGGCATAGACAGATTGATTGAGCCCAGGACTTTTTAGTTTGCTTCTGTTTTAAATCACATAGTAGGGGCAGGCTAGTGGCAGATCTGTATCCTTTTCCTTTCAGTGATATCAAGGACCATTTGCCTTTCCAGACTTGCCTTGTTGACCTACTGGAGGGAGGCCCCTTGATCACCAGGGCGCGATGTCCTTTCTGAAAGCTACGCCACAGGACTGGTGATGATCAGTGGGAACTGGTTGATAAGGAAAGGGCTGTGTGACACATACACAAACAGAGAGCATTGCTACTGTTGACATTTAGGTTATCTCTTTGGAAGAAAGAGGGAGAGAAGCTCCACACAAAATGTTCCAAATCATCTGGAGGAGCCTGTGTATTTCCACTGGCCCCAGGGGGGAACCTCATTTGTCAGTCTAAATAAGATATCTGAAATTCATGCAGCAGTTCTCCAGTGTGTCAGAGTTACTGTAGATACTGTTTTCTTACTGTTTTCTGTACACTACCTATGTGATCTATTCATTTTTTCACTAAAATTGAAGGAGGCAGTTGCAAACCAGGTTTATTTTTTGTTTTAATGAGGAAACAGAGAGGCAGAGGAAAAGCAGTTTTGCCAAAACTGCAGCAAGAATCTTCAGAGCAAAGCACATTTCCTTTGGGATGCATAATGATGGTACATGAATCTACTTTAACTTCTCTTCCTTTGAAGGCGTCTGTTTAGGCACTGCTCAGACACAACTGTCCCTTGCTTGTGTGAGCTGAAAAGATTAAAGCCTAAATTGGTTTGGTGTGCTTGGTTGGAACCAGGTTTTTTTGGTCTGTTTTTTTAACTCTATTACTTGAAGCCTCTGGGGTTAACACAATAGTAAGAGGAGTAAAATCCAGGTCAAGTATACAGCACTTCTGATAATCCAGCGCACTGGTCCTGGATTACCAGAAAAAAAACCAAACCAAACAAAGCATAAACATGGTGTTTGCGTAAAATTTCCCCTCTTTCTACTTTGTATCTAAGGCATTTTGTGGCTTTATCAGTGTTTTAAAAACAAAATAACAAATTTCAAAATGAGATGGCAGACCAAATGTAGTTAATACAGACAAGAAATAGACCTTTCCCTTGTATGCTTCTCCCCTTCCACCACTCTCATCCTCTGTGAGTCCTATCAGTCAAAGCCACAGTCAACAAAATAACTGATATGGGGTTAAATAGAAGAAACATTCTTCATTCCTGCATTGAAGGGTGCTGAAGGCTTGTTGTGAAAGACAAATACCATGAATCTGACACAGGCACAAGCACAAGCACCATGGTAGTAACATCTCTTCCCAGCCAAGAATTAACCATGTTGAAACCGTCTTGGTTTATCAGCCAGATGAAAAGCCAAAGAAATTCACTTTTCCAAAAGTAAGAGTATCAGTCTGACCCCTTCATGTGCACCTATGTGTTAGTGAGCCTTTAAAGAAATCTCTCTGGTAAACTCAAAGTTGGCATAATTTCAAGACTGCAATTTGTCAGTATAACTGATAGGGCACTTTGGCTTTAAGTAAAAAATAGGTGATGAACAAAAATATATGAATCATTTGTCATATGGCAGATTAAAAGTAGGTGAAAACCCAGTATTTTCTCACAGTTGCAGTTTTGGTGGCAGTTTAGACTTTACCAGTCTTCAAGAAGAATTGAGCATTTATGGAAACATGACCATCAGAGTAAGAACAGTACTAATAAGAGAAGTACTGATAGTAATGCAAGTTCTCATATTTCAGTCTTTGAGTGTTTTCTCTTCATGTTTTGAACAGGCTAACTGAGTATATTTCTATTTAGAGGCCATTAAGGTAGCTTCTTTCTTAAGAAAACAAAAGTACATGTTTGCTGGATAAAAAAAAACAAAATTAGTCATATTTCATATTAAATCTAGAATCCATTTAGCAAGACTAAGATTGACATTCCACTCCAATGCCTAAAACCAAGCAGACTCAATTTCTAGTCTCACAGAAAAATCCTGACAATGTAAAGGGGAGAAAAGGGTCTTTCATTGAGTTGAGGAAAAGTTGCTATCTTTACTGTTCTGTCCCCACGGAGTCCCCAGGGCTCCTCTTGCTTCTGAGCAGTGTTTGTGGTAGGCCTCCCTTTTGCATGCTGCTGTCTTCAGGGAAAGGCTTTCCTTCAGAACAGATACATTGTTGGAGAGAGAAGTAATTTCTGTATTTTTAGTAGCTGCATGAGACAGCCTAATCACTTGGAAACGGTACATGTTGAATCTTGGATGACCAAGTTATGAAACACACTAGTTTCATAACTAGTGTGTTTCATAACTTGGTCACACTAGACAAGGAAAATTGCTGTATTGTACTTGAATGTATAATTAAAAATAAAATTTTTAAAAAAGGTGTTTCAGACCAAGAACATTTTCCAGATGTTCAGGATGAGCTTTTCAGATAGGTGAATGATCACTGAGCTTTTACAGTCTAGGTCTGTGGAACATCTAAAAACTTGTTTGTAGAGAAATTTCATGTTGCAACCTGTCAGACTGTGAGGATGTGTTAAGTACCCAGAGAAGCTGGAATGCCCATAATGAGAATCCAAAGTACAACAGTCACAGAATTTAGTCCAAGTTAGGTATCTAAGTACTGCTAAAAATTCTAGCAGGTACCGATATGCTTCTTCTGGCAGAAATAAATGCCTTTTAAAATCTCACCAGAAACTACAAAGGAATGTCCTAAACATCTATGAGAGAGAGAAAGAGAAAATGGCTTGATACTCTAAATTTGCAGAGATTAAGAACAAAGAGGAAGATCGCAATACAGGAGGAAAATGGGATCACCTTAAGGGGTGAAGTAATATCAGTAGAATGGAATTTTACAGTGAGAATTGGAAGGTTGTGCATTTAGGGCCTCATAAAAGCTCTGATTTTTTTCCTAAAGAGATATTAGGCTAAGTGGCAGGAAAAAGATGTTTTCTATGGAGCAACTTAGAGATCGTGGCTTCTTCTTCTAGCAAAACAAAGGCTGAGAGCAGACAGTATTATTCTCTGTTATAACACTAAGTAGGTAAACATTTGATATGAATGAACTAAGGGACTGCATTGGCACAAAGAAAAAGTGGGCAAAAACAGGAAACAAATGAAAAGGGTTTTAGCTGTTAGAGGAATGGGTTTCTGCAAAAGCTTTTCAATCTGAGCAGAAAAAAACCCAGCAGGTTTTAACATGAAGATTGTGGTGTTTATCAAAGGCTTGATCTGGTGTTACAGGGCAGAATTATGTCCTAGTAGGGGAGAAGTAGAAGGTCTTTAGAGTCTGTAATTGTTGAGGACTTTTTAATACTTTACATACTACACTGCAGGCTTTAAAGTGTGTTAATAATAACACTTCTTAGCAAAATTCTCCTTAAACACTACCTATCCTAATTTTTTTTAAAAGTGGATAGATTCTTCCTATTCCTGGTGGGGGCTGTTGTTGTTGTTATTACTATTATCAGCATCATCATTATCTTGAAGGCAGCATGGATAATCAAAATGTGTGAAAAATGTCAGCCAGCATATTTTTAAAGAAAATTCCGAGGGGCTAAACCTAATCTTTCATATATGAGTTTTATCATATTTACAGTTATTAAAGAGGAGTGAGTACTTCTGAATTTGGTGAATGTCTGCATATGTACTCGTCACTAGAGTCTCTGTAGAACTATTCTAGGACTATTGACCTCAAGGTTTATCCTTTCCTGTTGAATGATGATTATCTACCACATTCCCAGGAAAATTATGAATGTAATTCAGACTTCCATAGTGTGTTCTTCCAGCGTGTCCTGTCTGTGGCCTGTGAGTATTTTAGTCACTGATCAATCCAGTCATTGCTTGGTTGTCTCTTGACAACCATTGCTTGAAGAAGCAGTTTAGTGGTGGGCATGCTCAACGTACGGGTGCTAGGAGCCCTGTTGTGTTAGGTGCAACACAGCAAAGTTGGTCAGCTCATCAGCTAAAAGATGCTACGAGATCCAGAAGATAATTGTATCTGGTGATTGCTGTGTTATATGCGTTGGATAGGCCTTGATTTTTTGCCTTGTACTTGTTTGTTGATTACAGTTTCTAAATTATCCCTTCCCCCAATAAAATTTTGTGGGTTTTTCTGGGTTTTTGTCCATATTTTTTTTCTTTTTTCCTCCAGCTTCCTGGAAGCATTGCTGTTTATTCAATTTCATTGATATAATGGAAGTAAACGAACACTTGCTCAGGAACTGTCTTAGTACAATAGCATTCCATGTTGTATACCCAGGTTTTGACTACTTTTTGAGAAGTAAAAAGACTGTTGATATAAGCCAGCTCTCAAGTATTGTTAGTAGATAAAAAATGCTTTCTATAGTCCAAGAAGATTACTGCAATTTCACTTAAAGCTGTACCTCAGAAGGGGAATGAAATATCTTTTAGTTGTGTTGCTGGTAAGATACTGTGGTCCACAGTCAAACAAGGATTTCAGAAAGAGGACTGAAATTCTGAAGTGGTTTATATTAAAAACCCAGTTCTTTTGATAATTCCAACCCCTGCAGGTGTGAACAAATTGTGACAGGGAGGAGATAATTATTTTATTAAAAAGTAAAAGAGAAGTTGTTATTACAAAGTGGAAATCACATACTGGATACCTAGTGAAAAATGCTGTCATGATGGTGGAGCCACAATCCAAAATCATTTACATGAGTAGCAAGGAAAATATGAAGAAATAATATCTTGCATTACTAAAAATCACAATATTGCTAGTTTGTAAAAAGAGGCATCCAAAGAAAAGAAAGTCAGTGCTCTATGCATGTCTATGAATACTTACCATTCTTATTTTTCTTCACCCCTCATTTTACAAGTCCTGAATGAAAAAAAGGAGTGGGGTTACTTTGCATCAGGGTTGGTATCTATGAAGAGAATTTAGGACATTCAGACTTCAAAGCAATTGTTCCAAAATTTAAAAAAATTTGAAAAGTCATCACTACAATAACCTCAGGGAATATTATTAAAATTTTCTTTAATATTATGGGAGGAGGGGAATTCTTTGGGCTTTGGGGGTTTTTTGTTTTATTTTTCAAAACCATAGAGTAAAGAGTTCTACCTATCCACACTACAACTAACCCTGCACTCATGTGCCTCCATAATAGTCTGGAGTATATTTGATTTCTGGAATAATCTTAAAAAAAAACCTTGATTGATGCAGATTTAGGAAACATGCTTACTTACTTTGTTATGTTTAGAAGAGATCTGCAGAATTCCTGAGGGGCAGCAGCCTGATGCCGAATTAGGTACAGGCAGCAAGATGATGTCCTAACGTATCACAAACAATACCAGTTAATATTAGTCTTTGTGGCATTTAGTGGGACAGATTCCTTTACTTGCTGAATCATTAGATTATCTTGTAAAAAACCCACTGAGAATAATGACGTAAATTAAATTCTGTGTGCTGAAGTAAAAAAGCATCTTTCATAACAGTGTAAGGGCTGCATACTAAACACTCTGTTTGTTGTATGCAATGAAGAGTGTAAGGTAAGGGGAAGTGAGGGAATGCAATAGGGTCAAAAGAAGCTACTTTTGGAAGGCTCATTCATGGCCATCAACTAGAAAGCCATGATAAGAAAGATTTTCTTTTGAGTTCCATTTCCAATGGAAAATTTCAAAGGTAAAACATCACCTCAGCCCAGCCAGAAATTGCTTTGTTTCTCATCTTTTTTCAACCCACCATTGGCATAATGTGAAGAAAAAAAAATCATTTTAATTTTAAAAAGATTTATTTAATAAACTAGATCTAACTGTTTTTTAAATACTGTTGATCCATTACAAACAGCTTGTTTTACCTGTTATATTCTGACTTTTTCTTCCTCATTCTTACTGTGTTACCTTTTTCCTGTCTGCAGATTGTGTAAAGGTCCCTCATTTTGTTTGTTCTTCCACCTTCCTGTTGACAACACTGGTGTTTAAGTACTCTAAACTGATGTAGTATTGCCAGGTTTCATTATCTTTCCTTTGACTCCTATTTTAACTTCAGGTTCCTCTATTAAAAAAAAACCCATTTGTAGCTATCTCTGTTACAGAAGAAAAATTTGGCAAGCCGATTCCACATATATTTTTTTAAATTACCACAGAGAACCTATTCAACATTATATCTATGATATTATGTTAGATATCTATTAGATATTTCTGTTGTTGTTTTTAGGAAGTAAAACATGTCTTTACAGCTCAAAATATTATATTCTTTTTTTTTGCTTTTTGCTGCTTCGGAAGCATTATGTAGTGCTAAGGTGAATAATGTGTGAATCACAGTAATATACAGAGAGACTAAGGTCCATGGCATTCCTGTCTTATTTTTTGGTTTACTTGTGCTATGTAGTTATAGCAGTAGTCTGGGGTGACATATAGCCCAGCAAAATAACCAGAGGTCTTATCAGAAGTAGAGGATTCATAGTAATAAATTGCCTTTTTTTACTTACTATTTTCCATAGCAACTCTGCTGGAATAGAACAGAGCTTCTAATGAAAGTGTGGAAGGCTGTGTTTCATTCCCTTCCCCTCTCCAGCAGCAGAAGAAATTAGGATAGGGTGTTTTACACTGCCTGTATTACACTGCTCTGTGCATCTGGATTATCGTGTAGAGCGGAACTCTAACCAGGTGGCCAGCACAGTCCTTCAAAGAAGTGTGTTTGTTTCCATCAGCTGTGGATGACCTTGGACAGCTATAAGAGAACAGCTGCCTTAAGCTTGGGGGTGTTGTATACCACGATTTGCCTTCTTCCTTCCTTCCTTCATTCCTTCCTTCCTTCCTCCCTCCCTTCCTTCCTTCCTCCCTCCCTTCCTTCCTTCCTTCCTTCCTTCCTTCCTTCCTTCCTTCCTTCCATCCTTCCTTCCTCCCTCCCTCCGTCCCTTCCTCCCTTCCTCCCTTCCTCCCTTCCTTCTTCCCTTATTCTTAGCTACATGTCTTGGAGGTTTGTGCTGATCAAGGTGATAGATTGCAGACCTATGTAAGAGATTATATTTTTTTACCAAATCACCTCATCTCTTCATTTATTACCAGTTTATCTTCATCAGCACTAATTTGAGTATTCAGGACCTTAGAATCACTTCAGATCACTGATTCTGTTTTCAAAGTAGCAAGCAGTCTAGCATGATGTTCTTTCCTTTTATTTAGCCCATAGCCACTGTGTCTATTTTCAACAGCTACCAGAAAGCACCACTTGCAGATGATCTTCTGTCTGCAAGTGAGGCGGGTTGGGCTAGCAGCACACCCTGCACAGCTGGAAGGCCACAGCACAGCTGCTCACAAACAACTCACTTCCTGAGCCAGTCAGCATCTTCCCGTGCTCCTTCGGCGCTCCGCCTCATTGATTTCAAATCATCGGTGTCCTTCCGGAACTGCCCCACTAAGGAATTTCCTACACTTAGATGGGAAACTCATTGTATCAAATATCTTTGCCATGTCGTAACACTGGTTTTTAAGCAGGCTTCTCCACTGACCTCACCAGGGGCTCTGCTGTAAACCGAGGGCATGTCTGGCTCTTAACAGCAAGGTTTGTTCAAATAAGAGCAATCTCTGTTGCAGTCACAGGAATACTTTCACACTGAAGGAATAAACATGCCATCTATTTTGAGCCTGACTTTGAATTGCCATCTTGCCCATCTTGAAATAAAAGTTTCAACAACTCCATATTTCTTATTGACTGCCTAACACATTCAAGTGTAACTGGGACAAGACAGCATTGAAATGCAAAAGCTTGGGAAAAGGAGATGGTATTTTCTTTC
This sequence comes from Oreocharis arfaki, assembly GCA_013398015.1. Lineage (NCBI taxonomy): Eukaryota > Metazoa > Chordata > Aves > Passeriformes > Paramythiidae > Oreocharis > Oreocharis arfaki. The sequence goes on from VZRR01012542.1 coordinate 109,914, forward strand.
TCAGAGCAACTGCAGTGTTTGTGCTGAGAAATAGCTCTGTGCCCCACCCTTAATCTCAGGAGATAGTACTGCAGCTCTGTGTCATGAAGTCCTGCATGCATCAGATAATTTGTGACTTAGCTGAGTCTTTGTAGCCCACTATAAATACACATGTGAAGAAAACACTGTGCTCAGGAGATGGTATTCATTGTTCTCTTTCACCACCCCAGCACTCTGCATATACACCAAGTACCCCGGAGGCACAGAAAACAGAAATTTTCTCTGGACATTTGTTCCCTGGCCAAACAAGAGGAATTAAGTGCTTTACAAGAGATACATACTCTCAAAAGCAATAATCATAAACGGATCACATAGTTTTACATAGATGATGGCATGAAGTACTTCCAGCAGGATGTGTAAGATCCAGTGCAGTTCCTGAGAGCAGGGTACAACATACGGAAGCATATTGATGGAGAGGCAAGCAATCTGTTTGCAGCCTTATCTCAGCCACAGCTCCTTATCAGGCAACCTTTTATAGACATGCCGATCCTGCAGAGAAAGGCATCATTAGTAGCTGTAATTGCTTCCTGTGCTGGAGTGGACCATTTAAAGAAATTCTGTACAGCAAATATAAATATCAGAGCTGCATCTGAAGAAGAATGGTGACAACCAGAGGCATCCTTTTCCATGAGCAGACTGTGATTTTATGTTTAGATTATGGAAAAATCAGTAATGTACTGAAATATATCATTGAACGTATAGAGCAGTACATTCTAAGGTAACTATTAGACAAGACAGAAAGGGTCAAAACTGACTATTTGTGGTTTGGATTTGTAATTTTTCTGGGAAGTCCTGCTCCACCTATGTTTGTCTCTGGGTTTTTTTACTTTTTTGTTTTTTATTTTACTTTGTTGTTGTTGTTTGTCTTCCCTTTTCGGTGGTCATGAAAGTCTATTTAAATATTGCTGATAAAATGAGTGGGTATTGAAATTTGCTGTTCAACCAACTTCCTAGCAACATTTTTAATTTTTTTTTCCAAAATTATGTTTCTTGACTGGGTTAGCAAAAACTTCAAACCAAATTTGCTTAGTTGAGGTGTGGTTTAAAAATAAGCAGTATCTAAATTGTCTGTTGGATAAACTTTGTCATTCTTTTTTAGACAGTTTTTCAGATTCTAATATTTACTCACAGGTATAATTTTTGATAACCACTCAAGCACAGTGATAATTATAATAACCAAGTACTTCCTTTGGAGTTTCAGAGATAATTTTCTTCATTTCTGTCAGTTAGAAAAATGCTATATATATGTTACATAATAAGCCAGTGTATTATCTAATAAGCCTTTAACGAAAATCTTCAAAAAGCATCTAGATTAGTCCTGGTGAGCCTGCTCTAGGTGCTTGAGCAGGGAGTTAGAGACGACCTCTAGAGGTCCCTTCTCACCTCAGCCATTCTGTGCATCTGTGATTCTGCAATGCTGTAACGTAATTCCCTTTATTCATTGGTGAGCATGTCACCACTTTACATCTAAAATGCTCTGACCTGCTAAAGTATTTATTGCATACTGTTGAAATATAAGGATGGTTTGATTGGAGTTTCTTAAATATTAAAACTACTGCATTATCTTATTTCAAATAGAGAGCACAGATGTCTTCACTTCATAGCCTCTGATGCTGATCTCAATCGTGCCAGCATAGCTCAGGAGTAACTGACTAGTCTCGAGGATTGCAGTAGCCTATAAGCTGAAGGGTGATATCTTGCCTGCTGTCTGTATTTTTTCCTGTGTCATAATTAAAAAAAAAAAAAAAAAAGCTGTTTATTACTCAGAAAATCATACAAGTCCTCGCCATGGCATTTTTTTCAGATTTTCTGGGCTGCCTTCAAAGCAAGGAAGACTGGTGTCCTTTTTTTACCTCATTTGGGAATCTCTTCTGTATGAAACAAGCAGATTATGCCTATAATCTTGGGTGGGTTTTTAGTGTTTTTTAACTAGTTACTCACAGGTGAAAAAAGTTAGTTTCTGTTGAGCAGCTTTACCTGTAAGGAAGAACTTGATTGGTGTAAAGACCTGAGTACCAGTGTACTATACATTGTAGTGGTGGGCAGAGATACTAAAGCGAAATATTTAAATATCTAGCTTGATTAGTCAACGTAGTCTTGTCACAAAAGCACAGAGCTCAGGGTCATAACTCTGTTTTCAGCATATGTGGAGTTTCTACTGCTTAGTACAAATTCTTCTGATGCCCAAAAAGTACATTTAAAGCAGAAGTGTAGCTGCACCAGATCTTGTTTTAGAAGTCAGTGTCACAAGTGCTGACACCATTCCCCAAAGGTAGAGCAGCTGACAGCCATTCAAGGAACCTACTCCAAATACGCTGATTTGAGAAGAGAGTCCTTTCCTGCAGCTCTCTGTGTCCATAGAGTGGCAGAGTGGTTTACTCATAAATCTAATCCTAGTGGTGATGTTTTTAGTGTTGTAAATCAAACTTTTGTTTCTTCAACTGCCATGGCACTGTATATAGGGGAAAAAAAAAAGTCATTTTAAAATGTGTTATGAAAACCAAGGAACAGAAATATTTATGTTCTGGTCTTGTGAGTCAGAACTGGATTTTGGCAGGAGGTCTCAGAACACAGTGGGCATGATGGCAGTATAGTAAGTGTGACTTTCAGCTGAGGAAAATTTAACACTGGTTGGATGGCTGAGAATCAGAAGGAAGTGTTGGTTTTCACTGAATTTTTGTCACAAAAGCAATGCAAGGACACTTTTCCCAGAGTGTGCCAAACTGGGACCTCATTAGAGGGCAAAAAGAGAAAGATTCAGCAGTAAAATATACTGGGCAGGACAGGACAGGAGTGCAGAGAGGCGTGAGTATTTATAGAAGCCATAGATTATCATCCCTGGTTCACCTCAGAGTCCAGCCGTGTCAGTGGAGGTAGCCATGCGCTTCTGAACCCAGGCTGACAGCACAACTGCGAGTCAGAAAGAAAACACTGTGCTTAAACTGCTGCTCTTTTTGCACAAACCCTCCTAAAACAAGAGCTTCCCCAAATTGCCGAAGTGTTTGGAGATAGCAGCTTTGTATCTGTTAGCCATCAATCAATTATATTGATTATATGAATATTGGTATTGATATTCAATGGAATGACAAGTCCCTGATATTTCTGACATTTAGGTGTCTCATCACACTTATTCTGTGATCTTCTGCAGTCATTGCTTCAAGTTTTGGATTCTTTATGCTTACTTTATAAATAGTGTTTACATTTTACTATGTCAGTCATTGCAAACCTCTAAGCTGAAGGCAAATTTCAGTCCAGCCAACCTCACATGCCCTGACACAAAAGTTTCACATTGCTTCTTCTGTATGAGCAGATGTGAATCAAAGTCCTGCCTCCAAATTTATAAATTCTGAAATATCTGAGGTCCAGAAATTTCATCTGGGGCTTGTTTTTCCACTTTCACTTTGTGGTTCTTTGCATGAGCAATGAGGGATTTTTCAGGCATCTGTGAGGCTTAGTGGTTCAAGCTGGATCCTAGTCCTAGGGGAACAGAAGAACCATGGGGCTGTGTGCCACTGTTTTTGTTTCTTAAGCTGCTCCCTTGACCAGGAGTAAGACTCCTCTTTGTATGTTCCCATCTCAAGCCTTTAAGGGAAGTGACCTATCATGTCTTTGGCAGCTGCATTAAAACAAGGCCTTACTGTCTATCTGTTGGGTGAAGGGATTAGTTGAATGGGAGCAATAGAGAGCTCAGCCAACTCCTTGGTTAAAAAGAGAGAGCTCTTCATAACTTGGATCAGCAGTGTTCCTCTTCACCCCAGCAAGTGTCACCTGTTTCTATCTACTCTGTTTTGGTACAACATTTAATGTAGTGCTACAGGGAACGGGCATGCCCTTGCTCCTTGTCATGCCATCAAGTCAATACCTTTAGAAGTAGTACTAGATTGTGAGATTTCGGGGTGATGTGAAACTGTAGTCATAAATGCTGTGCCTCCAGATTTCCTGTGGTAAAACAGTAGGATTTCAGTTGATTCAGGGTCCTAATTGTTTGTGGGTGACACTCAAATATTTTACTGGGATGTGGAGGAAAAATATCAGGCACTTCCAATCTTGAGTGATGTTGTGAACAGTAGCTCTTGTGTGTGGGCATTAACAGCAGGTCAGAAAGCCTGTCTGAGTTTGAGTCTGACATTGGTCTTAGCACAGTCCATTCCTACCTGTGAGAAATCTAGCTGAGAGAAGCAAGAAATTCGAAACAATAGAGGGAGTAAACAGCAACAAGGCTGCAGCTGGCATTTTGTTTGGATTCTTGGGATGTCTATGTTGTAGATAGCTAATAATAGTATGGTGTAGTTAAAATAGCCAATGAATCTACTGTAGTAGTTGAGCAGCCAAAAGACAACTAACATGAATGATAAACATACAAAAGTGTATATATATGACACTGGCTCCTGGAATAAATGCTTTTTGCCTGCACTTTATGTTAGAATTAGTGTGTGTCACGCGTCTGCCTCAACTGCGATACTTGTGCTCACTGGGAATAAACTGCAAGTGCACTTCTCCTTCCTTACATTTTGAAATCAGTTTAAAAATTTTCCTGCAAATTCCATGCACTGCAACTCCATTCTGACAGGTGACTGTTTGTGAGGACATGGGAAAATTAACTTCTTGATGAAGGAGGAGAAGAGGAGGAGCCTGAGCTATCTTGGTCCTACCAATAATTCCACATTTACTAAAATTTTAAGCTTAGGGATAGATGGATTTAGATATATTAGGATATTAGGACTTAGATATATTGCAAAGTATTGGAGCATCAAGCCTGAACAAGAACTTAAGAGACCACAGAATTGTCATGAGGAGGGTTCTGTTAACTCTTCTTTTCACCTGGCAGCAGCCTCTCTAGATGTAAGGGTATCCCAAGCATCAGCTGTTGAGAGGAGGAATGGAAAGGAGACATCAGCTGTTGGACCAGGGCCCCTGACCATTGCCATTAGAACTGAGCTGGATTTCGTTTGCTAAACACTAATAGAACCATTCCCTTAGTGGATGATTTCAGGGGTTTTTAGGGGTAGTCACTTTTTCTGGGCGTGCATTATTGATAGTTGCACAATGCATTCTAAATATGCACCATGACAAATTAGACTACTGCAGAAGATGGATTGAGGCATAAAATTGTTTGAGAGGAGATGACTGTTCGTTTTTATTGCTTTTATTTTCTTATTACTCCCTCTTTTACCTTTTCAGTTCCATTTCCATTTGGGTTTAATCCTGTTCCACGTCCATTAGCCACTAGTGCTGCATTAATGTGGATTGGCCTTATAAGATCCTCCCCAGTGTATGGTCCTAGCTCCCACAGCATGTATAACTAAAGCAACTTGGTTTCCCATGGCTTCTCTCCTTCACTCCTGATGTATTTACCCACCCTGCCTACTTTTCTGAATGAGTTTTATCACTAGTTATAGTAATGCTATCCCTGAATAATGACAGGATTTGGAGATATGAAGTATTGAAAATTGACACTGAAAAGACCAGAAGCTGGAAACCAAGGGAAAAACCTTGCTGAGAGTGGTGTGTTCCTCTTAAGAGCTGTAATGCAGCACTATTTAATGATTTTAAATTATCTGCATATCAAAAAGAAAAATGGTACTAATAACTATGTGTTTAAATGATCTTCAGAATCCTTTTTTTTCTCGCTCAAGTAATTCGTTCGTACTACTAAATTGTTTTGGAAACTTTGCAACCCACTCTTCATTTGTCAATCTTACTTCGTGAATATAACAGTAATACTTCAGCTTGAATACTGTTTTTAATTCTAAGAAAACAAAGTATTTGTTTTTCCTTTTATATTGGTCTACAGAATACAATATAATATTTCCTCGGTATTCATATTGAAATTGTCAGATGTGCATGTGCGCTGTCAAAATCACTGTAGAATGTTAAATAAACTGTGACATATGTGAACAGCCTAGAATAACAAAAAAAGATGACTCTGGAGAAAAAATATAATGGCATGATGGATAGCCAAGGAAACATGTGAAATAATTTTCAAACATACCTGGTTTTTCTCCCATTTCACGCCATGCACTCTTATCTGTCAAAATGAGCATGTGTATTTTAGGTATTGCATATTTGTGAATGTGTAAAATACAGAAAAAAATAGGTTCTGCTCAGGAAGGAGTTATTCCTTTCAAAACTTTTATACTTATAGGAAAGGAGAAAAATTGAAGAAGACATTATTTATGTAAATATGCACACTTGTCTCGGGATCACCATAGCCTGGGGTGGGTGTGTGTAGGCAGTTAGCATATTCTCTTCAGAGGACACTGAACCAGCTCCCTCTGCTGAAGACAACAAAGTCAGGGAGTGGCCATGGGGGACAGGGATCAAATCTGACCTGTGTCTGCCTGGCCCTTCACGGTGTCTCAGCCTTGCAGCTGCCTGGTGGGTGTGCATTGCTGCCCAGTGCTGACTACCACAGCAGGATGCCGCTGGAGAGCACTTCGAGGCTCTCAGAAAAACGTCCCCTGGAGGCCTTGAGGCAAATGAGCAGCTGGCCCCATCCTCCAGCAGTTCTCTAATTGTGGAGTTAACTGTTATCCTTTAACAGGAGTTAATTCAGATGGATAAGTCTCATATGCATATGTAGAACAATGTCCATCAAGAAAATATACAGGGAATTCTGCAAGTTGCATTCAACAGGAAGCTTTAATTCAGGACGTGTTGTGGTCCAAACCCAATGAGGAAACTGTGTTTTGTACAGTTTATCTTTATAGAGGAACCCAGGGGAAAGCTAAAACAAAATAAATTCTAGCAGGTGTTTTTCATAAGGCTGTTTACGACTAAACTAAACAAATCTGAAGTGTGTTTTAACAGCTACTGTATTAAAGTTGCTTAATCTATGAACCACATTCTGGTTTATGTTATTACTGGACATGATTATTCTGTTACCAAAATATTTAGTGGAGCTGGTAACCAATTACTTTTCCATATTGTAAAATTCGTCACGTACCTACAGTAGGGGACAATACTGGTTATTCGTATATACATTTGTTTAACCTTCCCTAAGTCATACGTAGTGCATCTGTTACTGCATCAGAGACATGGTTCTCTGTTGTTCATTGTCCTAAAATAAATGTTGAAATATTGTCACAAGGAATGAGATGGGTAAATTCCATTCTATTCATGCAAGAGAAATGATCATTTAATCTTGTAAAACCTCCAACTCATATTCTACCATGGAAACAAAATCTTGCCAGGGGCCAGAGGGTTCTATTAGGAATTTTAATACAAAAGAAACTTAATTTCTCTCTTTTTTTTTTTTTGGGGGGGGGGGGTAGGGGGAGAGGTGGGGGAGAAAGAGGAGGGGAGCATGGTTACATCTAACTGTAGTCTGCTCTCATTGCAAACAAAGGACAGTCAAAACTGTGACATTGAAGAGATAAAAGTAAAATAAATTACTTTTAGTCAGAAGGCATGATCTCATATGCAGAGGTAGGAACATTTTCTCTTTTTAAATACTCAGAGTGAATGACTAGAGGCTAGTAGCAATAATTATTAAAATAAAATTCCATTGTGTTCTAACCACTGCAATCATTACACTCTTAGAGATTAAATCCCAGACACTAAAGTCAATCACTAAATGCTTTGAATACGGCAAAATTATTCCCAGGGAGTAGTTTGATCTCTAGCGCCACTTTGTTCTCTGATACAGTATCTGGATCAAATTATTACTTACAATGTCTAGATAATGCTATGAAAACCTATGCTAATGCTATGAAAGGTTTCAAACAGCACTAGGTGTACTTAGTAACCAAAAATGTAGCCTTGAGCATTTTTGGATGAATGGTAGAAGGTTGATATTGATCAGACAGAATATGGGTCATACTTGTAGGAAGCTGTGGAAGAATTGTCTCTACCAGTCAAAGCCTCATGCAGCAGCCTGTTTGTTAAGGTTACACTAGGCTGATTTTTTTATTTTCTTTTATGAAAAATGACTCCTACTGTTACAAGGCCAGGTCCTTTGCAGTGCCATCTGCAATATATTCAGCCTTCCTTGTAGTCACTGAAAGGTCTTTCTCTGCCCATTGCACCTAAGGAAAAAAAAGCCTTTTGAGGCGAAGTTTAGGCATGGCTTGGGAACCTCTGTTTGAAATACTTACATTTGATTCACTCAGCTCATGAATTACAGTTCTTGTTTTATCTTTTGCCTGTAAGACTTTTCAGATGCATAACAGAGCTCCAACGTTGTGGAACTGAAGATAGATGACATATAGGAAAAAAATTATAATTTTATATATACCAGAAGGCAAGAGAAGATTTGACTTGGAGATGTTCTCAATCAGATCTGAAGAGCGAAGTAAATGCGGAGGATCAGCAGTATAAAGAAGTAATGAATAGCAAATTACACATAGTTGTCATAAAGCAATGTTTAAGCTCTTCTTTTGGATAAAATAGGATCGTGTGGCTTAGTAAATGAAAATGCAGAATAATATCATTAATTTATATGCCATTTTTCAAATTTCTATCACACTCATTGCTTTACATTGCTCAGTCTGTGCTTACGAGTTTGCTCAAATTCAGCCACCTTGCAGACAGGCAGTAGGCAACAGTTTCATGGCATACTGCAAAACAGTAGGAAGGAGGAGGAATTTTGCCAAAGATATTGACATAAACCTCTCAAGAAAAACGCTGCAGAGCAAGCAAGGAATGCAGTTTTTAATACATATGGATGCATTCACACATGGGCAGGCTCTGTGTAATCTATTTGATCTGTAGTAAGCTGGTAGGATGAAAAGCTATGATTTTACTGATTCCAGGCATCTCAGTCCTGATGCATACAACTCTTACATCTTCCTTGTGGTGAAGCAGAGGCTTTAGAGAGAACTACTTTTAGGGCAAAGAGATTTCTAAAGGTTGGGAATATGTAACCTGGAAGGCTTAAATTTATAGACGAAACTGTTATAGCTGGATATGGAAGACTAGCCTGCAGACAAAAACAGTGTTCACAGCCTGACATTTCAAACGTACCACAGCGCTTGTCGTTTTTTCAAAATGTGGGGCTATAGCCAAGTGTTGAATTTAACTGCAGTCACTATATATTATCAGTATGGAAGTAGATGATGAATTTTTCACTCGAGGTCTTGAGCAGTTAATAAACAGATAGGATGGATTTGCAGTGCATTCTCATGTATTTGTTTTAAATTTGAAGATCCCTAAATTTCTTCACTTTTTCAATTGAAAATGATGATGGCTTTTGTTCACTTCTTTTTCACTTCTACTGTGTCTCTTATCATAGAAGAGCAAGGTAATAAAAGAAAGCATAAATGAAGAAGAATCCACTGACATTTCGTGTTTTCAGTCATTCGAGTGAAATCTAATGATCTAAGAGTATTGGCTAGGCCCTTTAAAACAAGTTCCTTTCATTGAATAAGGAATTTAAAATTATTTTTTCCCAAGTCCTGTCCACTATTCTTCCACGACTCACTGTGAGGCTGGCCTTAGTGCCACAAAAACTCCAGAAATGCCTTAATTCCTTTCCTGTAGTAGATCATTAAAGACTGAAACGCTGAGATGAGAATTGCTGACCATATTTTTCCTCCAGCTGAACTGGGTGTGATGATAGTACATGCACTACGGAAATAACAGGCTGCCTTAGTACGTAGCTTGGCATTTTGCCATGGAAATGGCCATAGAACAAATTCTCTGAATATTTGTATTGACTTGTGGTGGTGGCAGTAGGTGTTGGTATCATTTTGAGCAAGCAAAGGCTGAATATCTAATTCATTTTGTCTGGTTTACTTTAATCTCTGTTGAATCAACAACGACTCAGTAGGTTCAGCATAACAGGGATTATTGGAAGTTACTTCAGTGTGCACTTTGGCATATGAATCTGTATTCAGAGTTGAATAATCACATTTTGTATGGATACTCCATGAAACTGAGAGGTTGCATGTAGTCCTGACCATGTGAAAGCCTTCACCAGGTTCCTGGGCATTGAGAGCTGTCATTGCATTGCACATTATGATGGTTTTGAGGAATTGCCACTAACCAGGCAATTCCAGAAGGCATTTTTTAAGATCATTTGCCCCTTTCAATGTGATATAGATACTTAAAAGACTTCACTGGAAAACATCATGTGTGGAAAAAATGACAATTTTCCTGCATTATGAGAACACATAGGCATTTGACTTCCTTGGCCTGACTAAAAGCCTCATAAGGGCAACATTGGATTCACATTTGAGAGTGGTGGGTGCAAGATCTTAATATGGTCACCATAGGTATGAACATATGTAGGTTTTGGAGGTGTCAAAAAAATACTTCTTATTGGTTGTTGATGGACAGCTGAATCACTTCAAGTAGTATTTTTCCCCGTTTTCAAGTGTTCATTCACGTATTATTAAAGACAAGTTATGAGCAGGATAAATTGGGTAATTTAGTTATATTTCCACTTTATATATTGTGTGTTCTAAAAGAACCTGTTGTAATAATTAGATTTCACAGAATATTCAGATATTGACAATGACAATTTAGAGTCTAATTCTGATGTAGCTATGTTGCTTTAAGGATCAGAAGTCAGATGAAAGTTAAGGTATTCTCTGCCATTTTCTGGAAATTCATTTCCAGGTTAACAGAAAAAATACATTTCCTCTCTCTGTAGAAGCTCACGCAATACAAGGTGGCCATCAGGTGATTTTTAACCATTGGAACTTTTCCCCCTCTTTGTTGTCTTGCAGTGAATAAGACAGATTGGAAAAGTTCTTAGAAATGTTGAATTTTCCCCCACTATTTAAAAATAAAAAATGTTGGAAACACCTGTTCTGATTCTTATTTTTAGAATACTTACTGGAAATCTTAAAGATGTATATCACAAGTTCTCACACTTCAGCTGAGACAAAAGTGTTAACAAAAAATCTCTTGTCCAAACTGTCAATCACTGTAGTTGCAGAATTTTTTAAAGAAGCAAAGATTTTTTGTGTCTAACAGGAACAACAAATTCTTTGATTTACCCAGCTTTTCTTTCCTGTTGTCCACGATGTCCTTTTTTGATGAGTTAACTTGTCATTGTAGTTTACTGAGGTAAACAATCTTTGAATTTTAAGTGTAAAAAAGTAGGAAAGTAGAACTCATTGTTCCTCAGAAAAAAGAAAACAAAAGATTTTCACCTCCTTGATTTGTTGCACTAGGCAAAGAAGCAGGTCAGAATGCCAGTCTGGTTCCATGTTCTTTGCTCATTCCCTTCACAGGAAGGTATCCATAATGACTTTGAATCCTATTTGAAAGGTTTTGCAGAAAGCTTCCCTGTCTTCCTTGCACATCCAGCCTTATCATAGTTTAGTATCTGAAAATGTGATGGATTTGAATTTATCATTTGCTTTTTGCCTCCCAGGTAATGGACATTGCATATTGGTTATGAACTGTACTTTACTGCACAGGTATCAAACACAGCACAAGAAAAAGTCATGATTTTTTCATACAGGATGAAATTTATACTGTATAAATGTTAATGCTAATGGTATTAACACAGACGACCATTACCCTATCTATTTTAAGGCTTTGAAGTTGATAAGGGAACAGTTAGAAAACAATTTTGTGTTAAAAGCGAGACAGAGTATTTGTAATAAATGATAATTGGGGTCTTTTACTTGCAGATACGAAGAAAGTAGTGCATAGTGTGTTTGACCTGGTTTTGCTAAAATGAGGAAATGATAAAGCTGAGAAGAATAGCTTCATAATGTTCGTTTCCTGAGGATTGACTTAGATTTATGCAACATGGCATGTATTTCATAAGATTAACTTATTTTTCTTAGTTCCAGGGTTAGCTTTTTACCTAGCCACAGCTACAGTTTCATCTCTGTAAATAAAACCAGCTGTATAACATGTTCTTCTACCATTTTCCTTGTTATCCTGCAGCTGCAGTTGTATTGCATACCAACCAGTTTTGCTCACATACTTTGATCTTGCAGCAGTTTATTCAGATTTTGTGTCCTTTGCTCATCGTTTTCCTGTGTTGTTCATCTTTCAATGGCTCCTTCCTTATGTTTTGCTTTTTAAATACCGTGACTCATCTGTGCTTGTCACACCAGTTTACTAAGAATGACATTTTATCTTTAGAGAAAATAAGGCTTAGAGAAGTTGCACGATGCAGAGGTCAAAGGCAGCAAGAGATTTCAGACCTTGGTTTGCATACACTGCCTGCCCACTCATACTACTTAGATACTATATGGTAACCTTACAATAACAGAGAAAATCTAGGGGCGAGAGGAAGGTTCAGGAAGTAAAATCCTCTAACCCAGAACTGAAGGCTTCTCTGTGTGATAGAATGGTGTACTATGGAGTTGAATAATTAGGAAGAGGTGCACCATCCCTAAAGCTTTGATAATTTGCAAATTATTCACTGGAGATACAGAATCAGGGTGGAAGGATGGGGTCAGATTGGTTTGGGATGGAAGTGGAGTCAGCCTGAATAGAATTTTTTAATTAAAATTATGGAGTGATGACCGTAGTTGTGGCTAGTTCTAGCACAGCCAGTGTGTAGTGGGTTTTTTCTCACAACAGAGTGGAAGTGGACCTCAAGTAGAAGGGACCACATCCAGTGATATCATACTATGTGGTGATTTAAGGTACAAGCAAGAGCCTTGCAGAAAATGCCTTCAGGTCACCACTCGCTATCCCCTTTTGGTTGATATTGGAACCAAAGCAATTTTCCCACCCCCTATAGAGCAATCAATTGCTGTACAAGTCCAAATATTCTTAATTATTTAAGTTTGTGTTGTAGCAGAAAAAGACTACGTGTGTCAGGATATGCTTATGGATGCTCTTTATGTCCTTAGAGGAAATCTGCTCTTCATTAAATTAGCTATGTCTTATCATTATACACCAGTTCAGCACCTACCACCAGCTCCAAAATAAGTCCTTGTAGAAGCAGAAGTAATCTATAGCTGAACTGCGTAGAAGAACTTTGGAACTACATTGGATTTTATGTTTTAATGCTTGTAATAATGGAATGATTCCTTTTGTGTGCTAAATTTATTTACAACTTGAATCTAAAGCACAGTATTGCCCATTTGGGTATTTTGGAACAACCGCTCACTAAAAATTATGAGGTAGCTAGAGACGGGATTTATGGTCCACATTCGCTCTGTTGGCTAATACATTTTTTCAGAGCTGTTCAGGTTATGCAAGCTCCATGTAATGTGCCATATTCCATGGCAGACAGACACAGAGAAATACTACAATTTTAAGGGAGTGTTTGAGGTATCCTACAGTTTTATGAAAAAAAAAAAAATTAATATATTAGGTTTATATTATGGTGGACCATTTTGACTCATCAAGACTTTCAAGTGCGAGTCCCATGGATCTTAATAATTATTCTGCAACTGAGAACAACCAGAACTTCACAAAATCATTATTCAACACTTTGCAGAATGCAGAAAAATGTGTCTGTTTCACTCAAAGTCTAATTATCGTATTGCAGAATTTTGAGACACTAATAAGGATGTATTGAGCTTTTGCAAGCCTGTTGCCAGTAAGCAATTTATTACTCGATAAATCCCCCACTGATGATCAGATATCTAATGGAAAGTGCTCCAGACTTGAAGTAACATATGCTTTCACTATTAGCCCAATGTTTGCATTTAAAAGATCAATCAAAATATGTATTAGCACAATATCTACAAAAGAATATTCAGATTGATCCTGGATCATTGAAAAATAATGTATTTTACATCAGGCTTCAAAAAAGTCCCCCGGACTTTGGTCATGGGCCAGTTTTCCCCACAGTTTTATTTTCAGGCCAGCAATGACCTTGTTTGGGTTTTTTTCTATATCTAGGGCTTTTTTCTACAACTGTTGCTAATGGATATTGAACATCTTCCTCATCAAGAATAATCTGAAGTTTGTCCTTTATGTATTCCTTCTAGACATACACTGCTTTGCACAGTACCTCTCTGTAGTTTATCTAAGCTTCTTCTCTGCCAGCTGCCCTCGCTGTGAGGTTGACTCTCACATGGAATTTCAGTGAGTGAACTGTCAAGACGGAGATGGGGCCTGGGGCTGCTCTGTAAAGATGTGTGTGACTCCTCTGTGGAGACAAATGCACAAGGGTGTCATGATACTGAAATCATGGCATTTTACTCAACGAGTTAGCATTCAGTTTCTGTTTATTGATAAGGAGATAGATTGCTTTGATTTTTTTTCCCCCTGCTAACCTTGAGCTCACCATTTCATTAACAGAAATACCACATGGCTACGATTAATTGAATGTTAAATCTTGAATTTCATTAGCCCTTGTTTGTGTTGGCAACCTCAACCCACATAAAATCAAGAGCACAAATGGAAAGATCTATTTGTTGTTCAGTTCTTTCATTAGACATGGTTACATTTGGCATTATTCTGTTATCTGTGTTGTGTCTCATCTTGCAGCAGGTAGCCCAGGAACAGAAAAGCCGAAGTCTAAAATTGCATTCAGCTGTTAATAGGCACTTTATATCTTAGCCTACAGCTAAGATTGCTTCTGTATGAGAAGTGTTGGAAATGCACTTGCCACTAAATTACTATGGATGTTTCTCATGTATTGTAAAGAAGAATATGTAAGTCTGTGCTATCTTTTGCAAGTTGTCCCGAGTCAGCATACAGCACTGCCAAATTATTTGTTGCTCCAGACAAAGTCCTAGATATTTCGTGAGGAATATTCCCTCCAGAGAGGGCAGCATCCAGAATATGCACTGACTTGAACAGTGCACCATCTACAGCACTTCTTTCATTAAGCCACAGTCTGCCTGTGGGTAGATTTTGTACACCCACTGACCTCCTTCCTACTTCTAAGATATAAATTCTAACTGAAGTATGGCAACTTCTTCCCGATAATTCCTGATGACTTCCCAATGACTGGGGACAGAGACCAACACGGAGATCCTCTCACACCAGTATGTGAAAAGTTTTGCAGACACAAGAGAGGTGTTACCAGATTGTCAAACACAAAGAGCAGTGCATGCCGTTTCCTTACACGCTACTGATAATTTTAGATGCTTAATATAACAGGTTTCTAACGTTTTGTGCTCTCCTCTACTTGTTAATATTCGTTCTTTAGACAACTGAGAGGTGACTTTATCAACGTCTATAAATATCTGAGTGGCTGGTGTCAAGAAGATGGATCCAGGCTCTTCTAGGTGGTGCTGAGCAATAGGAAAAGAGTCAATGGGCAGAAACTGATGCACAGGAAATTCCACCTGAACATGAGGAAGAACTTCTTTACTGTTCAGGTGACCAAGCACTGGAACAGGTTGCCCAGAGAGAGTTGTGGAGTCTTTCCTCACTGGAGATACTCAAGAACCATCTGGACACAATCCTGTGCCACGTGCTCTAGGATTACCCTGCTTGAGCAAAGAGGTTGGTGACCCACTGTGGTCCCTTCCAGCCTTACCATTCTGTGAGGCCATGTTTTTTAAGATACCTCTTCATTCTAAATGAATTCTCAGGAATGAGAGCTTAAAAAAGAAGTGAAATACTAAAAATTTAGACCATGGCTTCATCATGAACAAACAAAAAAGACATAAATGTTTGGGACATGCTGTATTTCCAGACCTATAGGAGGGTGGCAGTGGGTTTTACAAGGCTTCCCTAGATACCTGAGCACAAAACTTCTTGAAAGTTTAGAGAGATTATAGACCTTGTGTAGAATAGACCTCATATAGGATACCATTTGGTTTCCTTATAGCCTACAGGCACTTACTTTTAGGATGCCATTTATTTGCTAGGAAGTACTGAGGGACATAAGGGTTCGAATTCTTTCCTTAGAAAGAGAAGCTACTCATGTCTGGATAATAAGAGTGTTTTATTTCATTAGGGTGCACCAAGTATCCTGCTATCATTTCATTTGCCAGAGTTTTCAACATGCCATTAAAGGTAGTGCCAGTAACAACGAGAACAAAAAGAAAAACAGAGATGAGAACAAAAAAGAAGCATTGATAAAAAATGCAAGAGGGAGTAAATCTTTACTCTCATTGTGTTACAACTCAGTGAGTCACTGGGCTTGAAATGAGATCCCTGGATTTGCACT
The DNA here is from genome assembly GCA_013398015.1 of Oreocharis arfaki. NCBI lineage: Eukaryota > Metazoa > Chordata > Aves > Passeriformes > Paramythiidae > Oreocharis > Oreocharis arfaki. The sequence goes on from VZRR01012542.1 coordinate 125,947, forward strand.
TCACTCTCGTGTCTTGTTCAGTTGAGATGTAAAATCTTCCTCATCTTGAGTTAATTAAAGAACTGCCATTAATGCAAATTTGTTTGAAATTAGCTTTCATGCTGCATGCACAGGAAAGAAAAAGTTGGCAGATTTGAGTGGCAGAAATCTGTGCATGCATCTATGTGCCTCTTCAGGGTCCTAAGCCATCTTTGGAATCCTGCTCTTTTGTACATGTGGAACTCATCATCATTGCTGAGATAGAGGTCTCCCATGGAGTATTCATGTCAGTGTGGTCCTGGGCTGCATGTCCATAAAATCTGTTTCTTTTCAGACAGGATGTCTAATGTCAGCTGCAGAAGATGCAACAGTTTGCATTAGTGTGCTACTAGCTTAATTTGTCCCTTGTGCAAGGACTTCCAAAACCACCTTGGTACTCTCTTAGACTGTGTGGGTGGTTTTCCTGCCAGCCATTTCTCACTCATAATTTAATTCTTTCATGCTCTGAATTAGACCACCAAGACAGGATTTTCCTGCTGCCCTCAATGTGTGCTTCGATGTGGATATTTATTGACTACAGCTCCACGAGAAAGTGTGGTGGCCTTACCAGCTCCAGTGTCTTCAGTCAGTTAGACATTCATTTTACAAGATATATCCAGCCATTTACTACAATGAGTTTATCTTATGTTATCAGAAAATAAGTTGAGATCCAAATTATGGGCAAAAAGGCTCTCAGACCTCTGTTTGAAAACCAGATCCTTTTTCATTCTCAGACTTAAATGGAGGGAGAGAGATTAAGTGTTGTCACCCAGATGAGGATACAGCTATTATACATCTTTAACAGCCAGACTGCTTTTTCTTCTGTCCTCCACTGTGTTGCTTTCTAAGGTTCCTCTCCTGAATATATTGTGCGCATTATTTATTCTCCCTGGGACATATAAATTGCAAGCATATGGCCAACTGTGATGACCCAGATTGTTTTTCTATGCAAGTAAGCTTCCCATTCAGGATTATCTGAATGTAAATATGATGTGTCATCTGATCAGAATAATGAAGACTTCAAAAATTCATTTATCTATCAAGTGTTGATAGAAAACCTACACCAGATAGAAATTTTTCATCATTTACATTTTAAAGTACTCGCTCTCAGAAGGATTATACTGCATCAAAAGACTTGCACTTAAGACATCATTTGAATAAAGTAATGCTGCACAAAATCTTTGATTTAAAATCAAATTAGAAAATGAAGCCGTATTTTTTTCTCTAAACAAAAGTGAATGGTAACAGTTTGTAGATAGCCTCACAGATATCAAACTTCTGGTCATGTTGGCAAAATACTGGGGAGAGTGTGCTTTTCTTATTGAACATAGATTATAGGCTTGTAAAAATGTTGTAGTGAAGGTTAATGGTTTGATAACTGAAAATGTTAACCTTTGCACCGCTGTTTCTGGGCTGGACATGCACCATCCGTGCCTCCTGTTAGCACTGACAGCTCTGGTACACACCTCCTCATCGCTAGAAGAGCATTAGGTTTTCATTTCTTCAGTATAGCCTCTGATCAATTTCACAGCTGCCCTCAGCCCTTGAAAATGCATTCTATAACTAAGAAAAAATAATAAATCTGAGGTGAAATATGAACAAGCAAGCACTTTTCTCCCCTCAGACTAGGGAAGTGGGTTTTACTGGGTGTGCAGTGGCTGAAATGAAAGCAGAGTGAAGCCCTTTGTTTGACAACCTGAATGAAAGTGTCCTTCACACACTCAAAAGGATGAACTTGCTCTGGACTCCAGGAGCATGAAATGCAAGAACTGAACTCTTCTGTAAAGTGGACCTGTGAGATCTGACACAGTTCTTCCTGTCTCTAGCACAGAGCTGCCCAGACCATGGAAAGGGGATTATGACTAACTCTAACTAGTTCCCTTGCTAACCTTCTTGCTAGGACCTGCGAGCATCCAGTGTCCTACGGGGCCTGAATTCTCTCTTGTGCTCGGAGATGGGAGCTGGATTCCCCTTGTTTTGGTGTTATCTGATTCTCTGGTATCTGGCCCAAACATCTGTGCTAACAAATGTCTATAAAAGGTATAATTAGAAAGAATTTGCCATTATTTTGCATAGATAAACAGTACATTGTTTACTAACTGATGGCAAAAGGCATAAATGAAACAGATCCAGCTCTTGCTGGATTTGGACTGCTCATAGAGATGGAGCAATCTGTGGCTGTCATTACTCCTGATGTGTCCAGCATGGGTAAAAAGGGGATGTTGCACCAAGCACTGATACAAAACCAAAGCCAAGTTTTGTTCACTGGGACTTTCATACCAGCTTAGTTCTTGATCGTTGCACTCATAAGCAATAAAACCAGGGAAAGTAAATTAATGGATTAGAGCAAGTGAGTGGAATATAATGCTTAAAGTATTGAATTATTTCGAAAAAAGTAGAAGATGAACTATGATGGTTTTATTTTCCTTTTTGAATCAAAAATCAAAATATTCTCTGAGCCACTAAGGTAGACAAGCAGATTTATGTTTTGCTTGTTGTGTTCTTATGAGTGGCATTAACTACATGGGCATTGAACTGCTTTGGAAATAGACAGAAAAAAAAATACTGAGTGACAAAAGCCCTTATTCCTGCTAAAATGAGTCAAAAAGAAAATAATTCTTAGATTGTAATGTAGAAATATTCCAGTTCTATATAACCAATAGGATGTAGTATCCCAAAGAGGGTAAATATTTTAACAAAGCATAAAAACTTTTTGTTATCATCCTTTGACTAATTTTTTTCTTTTCAATAATCTCACTTGTCCCAGGAATTCTCAGTAGTGCAATATCCAGCAGTACCTTTCTGTTAAAACAGATGGCCGTACTACTGGATGTTTCTCTGCAATGTAGCTTTAAGATGCTGACTAATTTTGCAACACAGTATCTTTTTCTTGTTGCAAGAAAAAAAGGCAAATATCTTTCTAATGTGATTTCCTCATGTGGGCCATTGAGACTAATCAAATCATATTGTAAAAGTACTTTTTTTTTACTTTTTGCCTTTCTCACTACAGCAATTGGCTATCTGTGATGCTCATACGTTGCATTGAAAATTTTACCTTGGAAAAATCACTGTGTTGTCTTGTAGGAATATCTTTATTTTACTCAGGGGCCAGTCTTTCATTCTATCTAACAGTAAAATAGCACATGATTTGCCTTGTGTTTATAGTATTTTCTATTAAGCTCTTTTTTCACTGAATGTGAGTAAATAGCATTTAGTGTCACACAGATTTGAAAAAAATCAGGTCCACATACACCCTTAAAAATTAAGGAAAAAGTTAGATGACTGAAGAAAAGAAGATGGTAAGAGCTTAAGACTAATTGATGTTGTCAGTGGCTCAGTGTGTTTGGCAGAGTTTGGGAGAAATTTCAGTCAGTATGAATTTGATATGTCCTGCCAGCTTGGTTAGCTCATCTTGTAATTCTTTTTGTGCTTTCTGAAGAGTCATAATTTCATGCTGATCTGTGCCAGCAGCAAACTATACTATGTCCAAGCAAATACATTTCCTCAAAAAGTCAGTAGAAAGCAAAGTGCAACCCATTTGTCAATACTCACTCAAGTCCTTGCCAGCAGGTCATGTCTTCCTCAAGCCAGGGGGCTTTTCCTCTTTTTGGAGGCTACCATCACAAACTGTTAGATAGGATAGGTCCAGCTGAGGGTTTTAGTGCTTGAAATGACAAATCTAATAAGGTCACAGGTGGATCAAGCTCTGCTGGATCTTGCTCCATCACTGTAAAAGGTTATAGCATCCTGTGGGCTGTGCCATCCGTCCTCCAGTGGACAAGGGCCCTGGAGCAGAAATAACAGAAAAGAGTGTGTATCAGCTTCTCGACCACAAATCAGAGCCCAGCACAGCTACTTCAACTGCCTTTGCATTAATATTCCAGGCTGTCAACTGGAGCCTCTAAGGAACAGCCAGCTTGCTACAGGAAGATTAACGTCCAGGTAAAGTGGGAAAGGAGAGGGTTCAACCAGCTGATGGTTGCATCTTAAATCTCTGTTGTTCATCTCTTCCTGAGACTTTGGTAAAAGACCAAAGACTAAAATAAGCATGGTTCTGAAATTTAGTTGAATGATTGATATCCTGTTTCTTTTTTGTTTTTCTTCCCTATTTGTAGCTTTTTTTGCTTCTGCATGGGAAATGCTGACTAACAGTTTTTGGGTTATCATGGCTTCTGCTTGTTTGGAGAGAAAATTTAATGCCACAAAAACTTTTGTGTATTTTTCATAAATAGCTAGAGGAGAACCATCTTCTTTAAGCCCACAAAATACACTCATCAGGAATAACTGAAAAGGTTATAATATCTGTCATGAACAATAATTCTGACGAGCTATAATGAAGCAACTTTAACAGATCTGTTACAGTAGAAAATTTATGTGTCTATCATGCTTTAAGACAGGAGAATTTAAAGAATAATGCTGAATAAAATTACAATGGACATTTATTTTCTCCCACTATCTGCCAGTTCAAGCATTGCACCCAGCACATACGTCCTACTGAGCAGCAGCTCTTTACAAAACGTCAGATGTTAATGGTACAATATGGCTTTTCTTAAATATTTCCTTAAAGCTTTGTCTTACCTATATGTTATTACTCAGTAAATCTATAAGGACTTGAAGATCCATTCTGGAATCTTATATTAGCCTTTGGATTCACTGAATTATTAGCCTGCTTGAGCAAAATGATAATGGAATGATGTTTTCACCAACAAATTCACCAAAGACAGGTTTGTTTGTTTTTTTTTCATTTCGCAAACACCAGCATGCTGATCTTTGTTCCTGGATATTGACGTGACAAAGTTTGTGAAAATGCTATTTCTGAAATACTGCCAAGCTTTGTAACTGCAAAGCTTCAGGGCCATATATTCTGCCTTGAGTGAACTCAGAATCTTCAACGAAAAAATCAGTAGATCCCTCATGTGTAATTATGGAAAGATTCCTCTAAATAACATGTTCAGATGGGATTTTTCAAGGAGTCTAAAGGAATGAAGCGCCCTGTTTATATATATGTATAAAATTGTATTGTCAATCAGTATTTTCATCCCCACAGCTGTTAGAGAAGAGAGCAAAGCTCCCCTTTGATGCATAATTCCCTGTAACTTAAATCACAGTTTGGGGCAACACATGTCAGGCAGGCATGGCTGATCAAATTACTGAGCACACTGTCTTGTATGTATTTTGCCTTTTAAATCTTCCTATTAGGCAAACAAGAACTATGGCCTCTCCTTTTTTATTGCATTCACAGGGTCAGAGTGAAAGGTGAAGTCTGTAAGAAAGAACTTCACTTGGATTTCAGCAGCCCTTGGATTTGGCACGGGATGCTTTTCACTCTGATAATATTTTTTTAATAGAATACAAGTCACTAATACCTTGTGTGTGCTGGATTAGTAAGGCAGCCCTGCATAGCCCTGTCAAAACAATCTCTTCTATGTGATTCTCTTGTTTCAGTCTTCTCTCTGTTTGCTCTGATGTTGCCAAGACAGAAATTATGGGGGAGTTGGAAAGGGTAGGTGGAAAAGTAGGTAGAAGATTGCAAAAAAACCCAACAAACAGTGATCCTGAGATATTTATATAGTACAGAAATATATTTAGTCCTGAAATTATCTAGGCCACCTTGTAAAGATCAATTTAAAATGTCCCATTCCTGTTTACGTTAGTAGGGAATGTGTTTGGCTGGTGTTCCATCTCTTAGCTGTCCTGTTCCTCTGTTCTTCTCCCCCTCTTACTCATTTTGTTACTGACTGATTGTCTGAAGGTCTTGCAAGTTAGTAGGTGTGGGTGAGACTCACACTGACAAGTGCCTGTAACTGGCCTTTTCATTTTTTCTTCTGAGTGCATGTGGATTAGCTGTCGCTCTTTCTGGTATTTATACCACTGGCAAAGATGAAGATACTGGGCTTACTGCTTGAAAGCTTTTCCATTTAGGGAAGACTTTTTTTATAAACACTGTAACAACAAAGCTGTTTTCTGCTAATAAAATAAGCAAAATTACTTAGTAATTACAGTAAAAACAATAATCCAAGTACAAACAATAATCCAAAGATAATTTATATTACTGCGTCCTTCCACTTTTGTGCTGCTAGATGGGAAAATTATTCGATTCCTGTGGTAATCCACATGAGCCAGAAGGCCTTTTCACTTGAGCTCTACAGTGCAAATTTTTTTTGACAGCTCTGTGAAGACTGCAGGGTGCTGGGGTCCAAACAAAGCAGCCCAATATAAAAAGGCAGCTTCTTGAGTGTAACTGGTCTTGTTGCACAACTACAGTTCAGTTATATGAGTTACAGAATACAGCCTGTTCTGTAAATATTTAGAAGGACTACTTGACTGCAGTATGTTAATTTTATTTCACAGTGTTCAGTCAAAGCTGCTTAATTTCTCTCCAATTAATATTTTTTCTTTCTACTGGTTGTGGCCACACAGTGCATTAAGACAAAACATGTATATGTTTAGGAGTAGGCATGTAACGGAGCCTGTATCTATGTGTAGGCATCCAGAGATTATTGGAAAATTTAAGAATAAAATTTTCTGTATTTAATTATTGATCATGTTTAATGGCAGGTAATGAGGTTTATTTTTGAGGAGGATATTACAGCTTGGTATATTTCCATGCATCAGCAAAGTGAAGCAGATTAAATCTCCCTACTGAAATAAGTGGATATATCAAAATATTTAATCGCTTTTCCAAAGTGCAAAAAGAAGTCTTGTGTTTTGTTTATGCCATCAACAAAATTTTAAAAAGAAGAAATACTGAAGGACTTACCTGGCTTACAGCAGTACATATACAGACTTTAATTTCACAGAATCACAGCATCATTGGATTGAGGTTGGAAGGAGTGCCTTGGGATCATACTGTACACCCCTCCTGCTCAAGCAGGCTCAAGTAGAGCAAGCTGACAAGGACATTGTCTAGTTGGGTTTTGAATATCTCCCCAGAATGAGACCCTGCAACCTCTCTAGGCAATCAATTCTAGTGTTCTTAGCAATTCCCATCGCTAGCAATTGTTAAATAATGTAGTACAGCACATGGCAAGAGTGAAGATAAGTTTTAAGGGCTTTTTTCCAAACTGAAGAAATGTCTTCAAATGCATACAATATCACTTGATGGAAACGAGACATAAAAAACTGCAGATCTTAAGCTCACCTTGGTGTCAAAAAGCATATTATAAAGTCTAATAAAATACAGACCATTGTTTTATTTTACATTTTCTACATTTCGTGTGGTTTCAAAGCTGGGGTTTTGTTCCTGGCTGGTACATATAATAGCTCTAAATATTTCTTTGAAAATAAAATGTGGGTTTTAGAATAGGAGAGGGTTTTTTTTTTTTTAGTCTGTGTGAAGATATGGGGTTTTCCACCTAGTATTTGCATTGGGTTTTCACATATCATATTTCTTTTACTATGTGAATAAACAATTCGCGTGATATGTGCACCATTAGGAGTTCTTTGGTGGCAAGGAGTTTTCCATATCTTACAATTCCTATAGTTATTTGGATATTTGAGATTTTTACACGGGTTTGTTAATATTTTCTGGAGGTTTTAGGTTCACTAAAAGTATCCAAAAAAATTTCTTTATGATAGATATGTGTCTCTATGATAGATATACAGTCTATATTATTCTTGTAGCAAACAAGAAAATGTAATTTAATTCAAAATAGTTTGTTCAATAATTTTATGTTATTCTTTGTGTCCATATATGAACATGTCAAAGTGGAAATTGGTAACAAAAATATACGCGGAATTTTGGTACCAGATGTCTCGTGTGAGACACGAAAAAACCAGCACATATGTACCGAAGACAAACCTGCTAAAACCAACGAATAAAATATTCATTTGGACAGTAAATATTTTAAGTATAGGTGGTAAAGTCTTTGCTAAAATATTTAATGACAGCACTATGTCTATGGTATGATCCAATTACAAGAGATGCCTCTGCCCAAATTGAAGTGCAAGCAAGACCATACACCATAGTCAATAGTATGGGTTTTATTTAACAGCTCGTGTGAGGTAGAGAGATAGAAAGACATAGGAAGGAAGGTGGGGAGGAGAACAGAAAGAGACTGAGAGAGACAGAGATTAAGCAAAAGATATCATCCTCGTGTGGATTGCTGCAGCATCCTTCTGGTCCTCCTTCACTCTGGTCTTGATGGGGGGGTTCCCAGAGTTGTTCTTCTGGAGGTACCACTTTTATACAGTCCAAATGCTGGGTATTCACGGGGTGTATATGCTGTTCCCATAATTTGAGATGGCATGTGTATAACACTTGCTTCCTTTCCCGCAGTTTGCCACGGTGGGAATTTTCGTCTGGTTGTGTTGTCCAGATCTGCCTGACCCGGCCTGAAATTAGCATCTTCCTGTTGTTGCCATCTGTGCTTACCTCAACTTCCATTGTGGTGATTTTTCTTATGGGGGCAGTGTTTTGAGACGTACAATTGCATTCTTTAAGTCCTCACAGTCTATGAAACCAGATTGCAACAGCCAGTGAAGCGAGAAGAAATAACCAATAAAATATGTGAAGTCTTGCCAAGACAAAAAAATAAAAGGATGTCTTAGAAACCAAGGAAAGTTCCTTCTTCCTTCCCTGTAGAGGGTACAGAGATGACCAAGCATGTGTTTCAAAAGCAGGCATTTTATATTGTACAGACTAATTCTTTTACGTGGTCCAAGAAGATGTAGGCAGATAGAGATTACATTCAGAGGGAATTCACTGCCAGCTACTAGGCAGGCATTCTGAGATTCCAGTGCAATTGTGCACCTATGCACTAGTCTCTGGGTGCACAAAGCAATATTTCTCAGTGGAAGCAGGAATAAATGGACCTGCATGCAGCTAAACCATGCTACTGGAAGGCTTAATCTGCTTGCTTTGGACAGAACGAATGTTAGAGAGAAACTACCTGGACTGTGGCTCATGCTTGGTAGAAGAAATGCCAGTTGCAGGTTATGGACAAAAATGGTCTGGGAATCTGTGACTGTGACCCTCAGAAGCAGGAAGAGGGGAGACTTCTTGTGCACAGGGCTTGTTGTAACAGAAAACATGATCAAAACAAAGATTATTTGTTTTTCTTCATTTCTTTCTGCTGCATTCAGAGAAACAGGACTTGTTGATCTTTTAAATTTTTCCCCTTTATGCGTATGTAAGCAGCATTACACTTAAACTGAAATGCTTACTTTAAGAGAAAAAGCATTATGAAGGCCCCAGTTTTGGATAATGTACAAGCCAAGAAAGCAATAATGACCACAACACTATTTTTTTTCTCCACTGCACATCTGTGAACATCTGTTTTATGGCCAGATCTGAATAGCCTGCACTGAACGACATTAGAGTTTTACCGAAGGAAATGAAACCATTTCTTTCTTCTAGGAGTAAGCCTCTGAGGTGAGGAATGCCTATACAACAGCTAAAACCCAAGGGCTGCCTTTGGAAAGCTTTGGCTGAAAAACATTACCTTATAAATAATGTCACTGACTTTAGTTGCTGCCCAGTGATTGTAAGTCAGCTAGCCTTTGGGCCAAGATTGAAACTTTGAGGACCCAATATTTATTTGTTTATAACTCTAAGTACCTTAAATACATCCTTTAATTTTTCTGAATAATTAGAGTATAGGCCTGTGCTAAGCATTGTGCTACACTTTGAAAGGAATACTCGGATATTAACAGAATGCATCTGAAAAAAAGGTCCAGAGCTCTCTGGCTGGTTGTTCACTAGCAGCTAAAAGCCCTCCAGATTGGTCAGGAAGGCTTTTTCCTCCCTTTGGACTTCAGTGTGAAATGGTATGATAAGGTAAGAGGGCAAAAGACCTCTCTCAAATCCTGCCAGGATAACCATTGATGGCTGATCTATTTGGGCATTGGGTCTACTTGGAAAACACAAGGAGATTACATTTTTTTCAGAAACAGGAGCCAAAACAGAGAAATGTCCATCCACAGATGCACTAATCCAGTGGGGCTGGGCTGAGGACAGTCTGGAAAGACAGTGTGCATTTCTATTGAGTAGAATTGGTGTCTTGAAAGGCAAATACAGAAAATTAATAGTTCAAGGACAGTGCTTATAAGCCAGGATGACTTTTGTTATGTTCCTCTAGGGTAGCTGGCAACTCAAATTCAGCAGTTTCTTTCCTGTCAGACCATTGTAACTAGGAGCCAAATCAATTCTGCTTTGTTTAAGAACAGTTCTAGGAACGCTTGATCAATATTCACTTCCTCTTTTTGCATCTTTGAATGGCTAAGTGATTTTTACCTTTGTTCTGTTACATAGCATCTGTTACAGACCTCATTGTGCAATGTTTATCACCTGAGAAGTTCATGACTTAGAAGAACATTTTGTTTGATCCACATGGGACTGTCAACAAAAGGATGTATTTTTCTTCAGAGTGAGATCTAAAGTTTCATTTTATAAAACAACCGTTGCAAATTGCACAGAGGAGAGATGGCTAATTTACCATTAACAAGTTAATTGCAATTGAATTTTTTTCACCTGGAATGCAAATGAGAGGGAAAGGACCATTCTTTCTCTTATAGGTGACAGCACAGCAAATCTGTCACTAAATTCTTGTCCATTCTTGGACAGTCTTTAGCCCTCAGCAATGATATGCCGCTGTCTATAACCACTTTGGGTACAAGGCAAGAAGAACACCTAAATAATAGTTTAAAATCACAGAGAGTTGTGAAAGCTTATTTCTAGCTGCCCAAGTGTCAAGTGGCACAAAGTGGATCCATTGCTCCATTCAAAAGTACGGAGCAATTTAAGCTTTACAAAGCCCACAGGGTTTAGGGAGGAAAAGTTCTTGTGACTCAGGTGTGTGTCAGATAACCAATTCCTGCACAATTCACACAGAGCTAGGAACTCCTCCTATTGTCTTATCTTTGAAGCATTGCACACAGTGAAAACACCTCTCACCCTTCTCCCAGAATTATGTAATATGTTAATGAGACTTTTTGCACTTGGCCTTTTTGAACTTCATGAGGTTTGCAAGGCGTCGTCGCCTCTCAAGCCTGTCAAGGTCCCTCTGGATGCCACCCCTTCCCATCAGTGTGTCAACTGCTTGATGACATTGGCAAGCTTGCTGAGGGTGCACTCAAAACCACTGTCCATGTTGCCAACAAAGATATTGAACAGTTATGGCCCCGATGCCTATCCCTGAGGACGCCACTCATCACTGGATTCCCCTTGGACACTGAGACATTAACAGCAAGTCTTCGAGTGTGACCATACAGCCAATGCTTTATCCACTGAATAGCCTGTCTGTCAAATCCCTGTCTTTCCAGTTTAGAAACAGGATGTCGTGTGGAACAGTGTGATATGCTCTGCACAGTTCCAGGTAGATGATGTTGGTTGCTCTTCCCTTATCCACCAGTACTTTTTTCCCATCAGGGAAGGTCACCAAATTTGTCAGACTTGACTTGCCCTTAGAGAAGCCATGCAGGCTGTCACAAATCACCTTATTTTCCATGTGCCTTAGCAGAGTTTTCAGGAGAATCTTTTGGAGGTATAAAATTCTGGATCACCAAAATTTTCAGTTCCCTTTAGTAATAGCCATTATTTTTTCTGTCACCTGTCAAAGAAAAGATAACATTGAATTCCTACAACTTGTTGAATCTCCCTGAAAAAAAAAAAAGACTCTTAAGGGGCTTCTCTATGTATTTCCCTCTGTAACATATGTTTATGGTGTTTGTGTTAGTATTTACTTAACTGAAAGGATACTGTGAATAAAGATACCTGCAGAATGTCTTCCACTTGTTATATATCCTTCCAACATCTAATGCACCATCTATATTTTAAAATGACCTCCAGAGAGCAGAGGAGTACCTCATAGGTATAATTTTCTCATCTCCTTTTTTTTTTTCTCTTTCTTTGGCTTCTGTAAAATTCATTAATGAACTTTGGAGCTGATCTCCTGCTAGCAATTCCAAACAGGTAAAGCCTAAGCAAAAGTCTTGATCCAGCTCATTGTCTTTCAAAGTCAACTTTTCTGAAATGGGATGCTTTTGTTCAGAGAATCTTACTTGTATACTACCTGTGCTTCTCAAATAAATGACTCTCTTGAGATGGAAGGGGTGGATAATATAATGAAAACTGCTTTTGAAATTTCACAATTCCTAGGATTTTGAGGGGTAGAGTTACTCATGCAGAACATTCATTTTATCATTGTTCTTCATGGTGTCTTTCAAACCGAAATCTTCACTGGTTTAGCTACTGCATCAGGCTAAGAAATTTATGTGGCAGTAGCAATTCTGTGTGTAGAGCAGACTTCTTTACCTATGTGACTCGGCTATTGATGCTGTCAATATGGTAACTTGATACATGGCATTTCTTATAAATCGTTATTTTCCAAGATTGTATTTCTGTCTAAAGTCCGTATATCACTTCTTGAAGGGAGCAGTTTAGCTATGCACCAGAAGAGAAACACTAAAATTCTTTGAAAGGCAGGTTCTTTGCTAAACCAGAATAATGCAGTGCTTTTCCATAAATCTTTAGATGCCACTTGAAACCTGCCTTTTGAAGTAGCACAGCTGCAGTCTGTCCTCTAGCTAGTGTGACTACAGGCATTTACCCTCACAGTTTTCAGGTGTTGGTCATAGACAATTTTATTTCCCACAAGATCAGAAGGCCAGACATTAATCTCATTGTTGTGAATCCAAGATATTTCCCATAGAAAATTATGTGCTGACAAAGTCCAGAGAATTATTTTCTTTCTCCCAAGGAGAATTTTTTCATTCAAGTAAGTAGTAAGTCTTATGGACTTCCAGGGCTTTTTTTTTTATTATTATTTTGCCTTCTCATGGGAGGTTTTCAAAGACAGAAGGATGAATTAGACCTCTCTGATTTTCACTGAGATGATGTATCCAGCGAATAAGCTCCTGAGTTTCCTCTAGGTCTTTGAAAACCTTCCATGTGATTCTTTTCATTTTTCGTGCATTCATTTTCCTATCTCTGCTGCTTTTCAAGCCTCTATAGAAACACTCATGTGAACCTGGAGGAGATATGTGCTCTATAGTCAACTCCTAATTGCCCTACTGGGCCCATCTCATTAAATGTTATGTCCTATTATCCATCTGTATCTTGGCCTTCAAACATAAAATGTGACCTTGGGCTGTGATCCATCTACTAACTAGACAAGATCAGATTTCCCTACAGCTTGCACAAGAGATCTTCAAGGGGAAACTATGGTATCTAAAAAAGATTTCTAATGATTGGGTAGGTGACCTCAGCGAGCCACAGGATAAAAGAACCTGATACGTGCTATCTCACCATTTTGTGGAAGAAATACCTGCATTTTTTGCCAGTTCTGACCAGTAAATTCTTGATGTCATTTTTCCCAAGAATTGGTTAACAAAGAACCTAAGCTTTATCAGTGCACATCAAAGCACTCAAACCCATGTTCAATGAGCCCAATTGTCCTTCTGTCCCTTCAGGATAAGTAAAGACAGTGACTAGGTCCCATAATTGCTGTGCTTTTGGCAATCATAAATCAGTAAGAATTATAAAGCAGTTTCTGGTGAAAGAAAATTCCTCCATGAGATAAACAGTAGCCTCAAAAACCTTTGCTGGCAGCAGCATAAACCATTTCTCCTCGGGTTTGGCCACATAAAATGCTCACTACATGTAATTGTTCACATACAATACCTTCATGGTATATTTTGCGTATATATTTGTCTTCAGGAGACATAAAATATGGAAAATTACGATTTAAGAAAAATTCTGCCTGCTTTCATCAAATACCTACTAATAAATAGTAAATCTCTCCTCCAAGTGACATACTAAACATGATACTGTCCCTTTACACAAGTGACAAGACAGAGCTAGAAAAATGCCTCCATTGTGACTTCTATTTTAATAGTTTTCATTATTTTAAACTTATGAAATACTGTCATGAAAAAAAATTTGTTGATAATCTGGTCTAACAATACAAGTGTTAAGAACAGTATTTATTGTTATGTATGAATGAGTACACATATGCACACACACATACAGACAAACACATACTCATATAAACACAGTAGGTCTCTAAACGAAAACAAAATGAAGCAATCAATTATAAAATTGAGGAGTAGACATTGGGAGTTCGGGGAAAAAAATCACAAACCTTGCCTGCCATGGTTAAAGAGTAATGAAGCAATATGATGATTTTCTTTTCCTCTTGAATCAACTAGCCAAAACATGCTGTTAAACCACAAACAAGCCACTCATTAAAAATAATGCTCCAGAAAGAAAATATTTCATGTGCTTCTCAGCATAGCAGGTAATAATACCAGAGGACAAAGGGATGGTGGACAAAGTCTCACAGTAGATGATTCATTAATTACCCCTGTAGTACTGCAAAACTATAGATTCAGAGTCATACAGAGGAGAACCACGTGAAGCTGGACTAGATTAACTGGATTTGTCCATACCCTTCCCATGGTGATTAGGTCAGATACTTGCAGAAATCCTCAGCATTTTATCACACAGTGTAATCCTCATGGATGACATGGAACGACTGCTTTTTTCTGTGCCTCTTAGCTCTTTCTTCACTTAGTTACCTTTTAAGGGTAAGAACTGATTCTGTCAGAAGTCATGTATTACAGGGAACTGCAAAATGTATTAGTGAAGGGCTGGTGGGAAAAGTCTGCTTGAAAGGAGAATGAAGCATTCTCTACAGTGGATACTTTACAGTCGGCTTCTTGAACTCAGCAAAGTAGGGGATGTTCCCAAAATAGCATTTAGAGCTTAACAGATACAACTGGTCCAATTCAGATGTGACATAAATAGGAGCAGACAGAGGGAGTAGGCAACACCCCCGGTGTTCATGCTAGAGGTTAAGGTGGTATCACTTGAGTAGCAAAGTGATTGGAGAACAGAGCTGAAACAGGCAGGCTGACCTGTAAGAAGAGAAATACAGAGTGCAGGACTGTTCCTATGGGACAGACAGATGGGAAAGGATATATGCACTATGTAGGCCAGATAGTGATCCTTGAAATGTTTGTTCATTCAAGGCCAGGTCAGACGAAACTTTGAGGAATCTGATCTAGCGTAAGGTGTCCCTTTCCATGACAGTGGGGTTGGAACTAGATGATCTATAAGGTTCCTTCCAACACAAACTATTTTATGGTGAGCATCTCCATAGGTTCTTCCAAGTTCAGCTTTGTATAAGCAGTGATCTTAATCAATGGCAGTTTCCCATGGATCGAATTTGGCTCATTGGCCAAAGAAGAAGCCTGGCACAAGGATATGAAAATCCGTCTGTGTGTTACCTAGATGGAGGTGCTTATGGTGCCAGTCTGTGCCACAGCAATTTACAAACTCCTGACTGGGAATACTGAAATAGCCTTCCATTTCCATTGAGGAAGAAAGCCAGATTTTTTCTACTGTTTTCTGGAGCTGACATCTACAACTGTTTCCAAATTAATGTATGCACATCCACGGTCACAATTTGCACCCCCTGCTAAGTTTGGAACTTAGAAATTATCTGCATACAAAAAGAAAAAGCTCAGTTTCATAGCTTTTATTATCATGCTTAAAAATTTCAGGGAGAGTGCTTTCATTTGGTGCAGTACTGTTTCTGACAGCCCAAATGAAATCTGCCTGTAGTGGATGTTGCCTGTCACTGGATAGAAACATTTATTAGGTCTAGTATGTGCTGCTTCAACAGACAATGAAGAAGATAAACAATTGATTGCAATCAGAAGCCAAAACAAAAACATTGCAGTAATGTTGCATATTTGCATAGTTATCAAAAATCCGTGGACAATGTAGAAAATCACTTAATGCATATACAGATGAGAATTAATTTAAGAAAAGGGCCTGGGGAGAGAGATATTAAACACTGTCAGATTGTGCATTGACTTTTGACTGCTTTTATACCAGATATGAAAGTCATCCAAAGCCTGGAAAAGCCAAAACAGGAATCTTGATTTCAAGCTTGATGTTGAGCAGGAAGCTAGACTGCCTAGTTTTGGGTAAAAATGTCAGTTTGTTCTCAGATTAAGGTTTTGGAGTTTCTATATTAAATTCTGCCTCTCTGAGAAAGATTAATTTCTTTCTCCAACATGAGTGACTGGCAGTAACAGTCCAAGGCAAAGCCTCCATGGCACTTGCTCCTCTCCAGAACTCTTTGGAAATTCTATTTTCCATTTCACCAACAATTCCAATATATTCCAATATATTAATTTCCAAAACAGAATACAACACCAAGCAATGCTTTTTCATTCTGACTCTGAAACAAAGCTGGAAGAAAAGGTGCACAGAATTATTAATATAAATAAATATTTAAATTTTTTTGTTCATGATCATCTCTGGCCTTAGTATGTACATATCATTGTATGTTGCTGTGCAATGGAAGTGCTCTGATGAGCCAACCTCTTCTACCTGTATTCATTAGGAGTAAAGGATCTAATTCTGGAAATCTAAACCTGTCTCATCTCAATCCTATATGGTTTTTTTGTCCTACTAGTATCTGTATTGAAACTCCCTATAACTTCAGTAGAAGCAGCACTAAGACCTAAATTCCCTAAAAAAGTTGAATTTAAATGAAATTCCAAAAACAGTACTTCACCTCCTCCTGTTCCTAAAATGGACTGATACATTGATTTTGAAGCCATAGTTTGGAGAATAAATCACAGATTAAGTGTGAGGGGTTTTGGAGACAGGAATTAGATGTATATCAGTGGGAAAATGGTTTAGAAAAATTGTTTATATTGTCTGCCAACAACTGCTTGGTTTTTGTAATTCAGCCTTACTGACGTTGCTAGCTTAGAATTAGATATTGTAAAATACCATGATGTCTGTTCCGTGGGGGGAGAGGAATGCTGATGTGAGAGCACCTCTTAATGAGGAGCAGTTGATATATATGTGGGCAGTTTTATAGTTTTGTCAAACAACATAAAACTGTTATTCTGGATTTACTAGCAGGAAATAAAATCCAAATTGAAATTAGATCTTTAAATGGCACAAAATTCCAATGCTTTTTATGTCACCACTAAAAACCCACGCATCCTGTTACATATGAAGCCTTAAAGCTGCAGTAGTATCTTGAAGGCAAAATCAGGAATATTATTTACTCAAGCAAAAGTTCTTTCTGTGTTACTGCCATTGGAAAATGAATAAGTATTATTCTCTATATTGTCTTTGTTATCAGAAGTTTGCAGTTACTGATAGGAACATTGACTTCACCTTATCCCGTTAAGTATGTCTGTAAGGGGTTCAATTCTCACACCTTTTTTTGTCATCCTTCCATCTTGAAATCTCAGTGAGGTTTTATCTCTGTAACAATTCACTTGAAATTTTAGGCAGTTTCAGGAGATTTATATCAAACCCTAGAAGCATAATCCTGAACACTCTTGTTGGTGAAATTATGGTTATTGACTTTTGAAATAGAGGTGCTAAGCGTTTTTGATTTTTTTCCTGTTTTGGAATGGAATATTTATGACCAAACTCAACTTCTCCCTCTTATTTGATCCATACCATCAACTTTAATGGGAAGCAACAGGCAGGGTTTAGCCAGTGGGCACATAATGTTGAAAAGCAGACAATTCTACCTTTATCATATTTCGCATTTTTGCATCAATGTCTGCAGGGCAGTCAGTTGTTTGCACTCAACTTTCATGGTTCACTATTGCTTGTAGCTTCATACAGTCTGGCTTTTGTTTCTTTTAAAGACTAATTTATCTCTCTCAGGGCTCGCTCTTGCTCTTCCTTTAACTAGTTTTAGGACAAAGGAAGGTGATGCAGGCAGCAACCTTTTTAGAAGCAGGTCTGCTTGTTTGATGTGTTGCTTGTTTCTCCATGGAAAAGTAAATCTACTTACAGATGCCTTCAAAGGAAGAAAAAACCCTCTTTTCCCCTTCCTCATTAATATAGAAGAGAACCTCTCAGTAGAGTGCGAGCTGCTTGGGACAAGATGAATGATGTTTTTATTAAAATTAACCAAGCAAACCATTTTCTATAGGTTGGGTAGCATAAAAACATATTTTCCTTCCTAGAAGGCAAGTGCAGTTCCTTAATCTAGAATTCCTTAATCTAGAATTAAAATAATTGTAGGTACTGCTGGCATATTATCAATAGATATAGAAGACAGCTTGTTTGCCACCTTGTGAAAAGAATCTGAAAGTGAAAAGGTGAGACCTGGCAGTCTCTTTTCTGACAAGCAGGTGTTCACTGACTTTAGCATGTAAATCACAAACACTGCTGAGGATCACCTCTTGTCTGGGAAGAAGAGCTCAGAATGACTACAAAATTGGGTTACGGTGCAATATTTAGAATAATCTATCTAAATCACATTATAGGTATTCTTCTTCCTTTGTCCAGCAAAATATATTTAGAGGGAATGGAAGAGAATCTATGTTTAACCTGACACTGCCCTGCTGTGATATCCCACATCCTGGGACCAAAGGTTAGCCTGTATCTTGATCTCCTTTCTGTCCCTTAATCCAGAAAGGAAGGAAAGGAACAATTCCCTGGTGTTTCCCTCTGTTGTAGGAGGAAATAAGCTCAGTCCATGGAAGAAGGGCAGAACTGAATCTGAGGCAAAATTGTCGGCTAAGAGAGCATGGCATGATGTGATTTGAGGTGAGAAAAAACAGGGGTTTACACTCCAGAGCATTGAGTTACCTGCTGTAAGGATTGGTAACCAAAAAGGTATTTGTAACTGGAACATAGCAAAACTCTGTGGTCTGAAAACAAAGTAAGGTCAGGCAGGTGGGAAAATCTGACCAGAACAATTTACTTATATCTCAGACTGTGGTCTGAGTCCAGTCATGATTTTTGATAGTCATGACCAGGTTAGCCTGCTGCCTTGCTCCAGCCTCAGGCTGCCGGAGAAGGGAAGCGCTGAAGAAGAAAGCACAGCCAAACAACAAATAGCTGGGAGATTGCTATTTTCTCTTCCAAGTTTAAACAAATGTTGCACTCCTGGCCAGTGTGCCGCCACTTTATTTCATATGATCATTTCTTGCTGTGCAGCAAGACTGGGTCTAGTTTTGGTAGAAACTGCAAAGAACCAGCTCAGGGGTCAGGGAAGCAAGAGCGTTCCTACTCAGATTTTACTTGGTATGTTCCTCTGATTTATGATGTAGTGGGGGATTGACCTTATCACGTTTGAAAACACGAAATCCCATAAGAATTGCCAGGATACTGAGTTGCAAACAGGCCAGGATGAAGCAGAATTTCAGATGCTGTAGTTTTCCCTACGCATGCAGGTAGGATCTGTCCTGAAACGAGATTAGCTCCTGCAGTTACACTGGATAAAGGAAGCAACCTAATGTATGTATTAAGGCATTTAACTTACACTGATCAGAATTTTATCACTTTGATATTGCAATTTTGAATATAGAAATCTTTCAAAATTCACAGTATAGTGTCCTAGGTGAAACATGAAATAAAATAGCTAGAAATATTGCACATTAACCATGCATACATTTTCATATGCTTGCATTTCAGGTCTGATAAACTGATTGTGTATGATCTGAATGCACCCGTTGTGTTACAGTAATCAAGCCTGATTATAATTTTCCCTTTTTGGTCTCCAGAAAAACAACCCTAAACCCAAACAAAAATAGCAATTTTCTCGTCTTCTGGGGTAACATGCAAATGAACTGCTGACTCATAAATCTTTGTGTTATGCACAGATTGCCAGCTTGAGAGAAAACGATGAGAGACTGTAGCATTTTGTAGTTTTTAAATTTTGTGGATGCCAGTTGCTAATATGTACACGAGGTTGATGTTAGGGCAGAAGTCGGTATTTTATCCTCTTGGCCTTCCATTTAAAAAATTAACCTGTGATTAATTGCTGCATGCTTCCATTACTGCAACGTAGATGGATTTTAAAAGCCATTTGACAAAAAAAAAGCACCTTGGGGTATTTTAAATGCAGCAGCTGCAGAGAACTCAGTAATTTTATTTTGTTTTTTATATTCATAGTGACTAAAAAAGCAACTTCACTTAGGATCACAGGATAATAACATCAGTTCTGTTCTTCTCCAAAGTTTAATTTTCTGTGTTTAAGAAGCTGACAACCACATCTGAAACTCATTGATTATCTGCTTATAATAGCTCATCATCTCAATGCAACAGATCAAGAAACCTTTTTCAATTTGTTGAATGTATTCCAAATAACATCAAAATGGGGCCAAAGATATTTGAAACTGAATTAGGATAATGCTAATCTGGTTAATTTATTCAGAAAAAAAAGTGGTATTTAAAGAATATTTAAAGAATATATTAAAGAATAATTTCTGATCAATTTAAATGGATCATGAATTTACGCTAAATTAATTGTTCTCTTCATTTGTCTAAAGGGTATATTTATCTATTCTATAGTCTATCACTGACTCATAATTTTATTTTTTTTCATAAGTGAGAAGAACATCTTAAAACAGTGCATGCATTCAATTACCATTATTTAATCTATTGATTTTAAGGTTTTCTGTCCTAGATTTTCAAAAATAATCTTGTAAAATCCATTGTCCAGCACAAATCTTTCATGGTCATCCTCATAACTTGACATCTGCTACTTCTTCACCAAATCAACATTGTTATTCAAGCATGTGGATTTGGATGGCTTTCTTTTTTTTTTTTTTTNTGTTTAAAATCCAGATAATCTGCTGGGTATTCTTGTTCCAGTTCCTTAGCCTGTTCAAACACACCAGAAAATAGAAGTGTATCCCTTCTATGATGAAACCAAGGCAACCCAGAGAATATCTCTTCGGAAGATCACAACTGATTGTCACAAATGAAAACAAATTGATAAATTACAGTTTGCAAATCCCTACAATAGGAAATTAATGTAGTAGCCTGAAATAAAGCAAATTTCAGCATTTTTAGACAATGGCTTACGACCATCTGCAAAAGAAAATTTTGTTTCTTTTTCATTGAATGTACAGAGATTTTTATCTAAACAGAATTCAATCCTTTCAAGAATCAGCATTTGATCAGAAGAGAATGAAATGATACTTCACAATGGATCTGATAAGTGAGACATTTATATATGAACAGGCACATTGATTGACCTCTGATTTTTTAAGAACTTTCAAAAAAAAGCAAAGTAGAAAGAAATGTAATTCTCTGCTATTTATTCTGAGAGGCAAGTGGTTGAGCCATGTGCTGTAAGTGACTCAAATCTGGATGTTTGAATTTCTTATCAATATTTTGACAGAATGGTTGTAATGCACAGCCTTAAAATGAGTTAAAATGTTGGACCAGGATGCCTGTGAGCATGGAAAGTCATGTATCATCCTAAAATAGGGCCATTTGATTTTGGTACTTCACTGCAGCAAAAAAAAAAGCAGCAGTGAAATCTGAACCTATCAGAAACAGATTTTATTTTAGGTAACAATTTGGTGTCCAGTCTTTAATGTTAGTAATATGTAAAAACCTAAGGAAATTTTTATATCAGTACTTCTACCCTGCATTAGTTTACAGAAGCACTTAGAATAGGAAATTATGGCTGAAATTAAACCAGTTAGCATTCTTTGATCTCAATGGAGATATGTGTTATGGCTGTCTTGTCCTGCACCCTTCTTGCTGTGGCTGAGCAGCTTAGCTACCCTTATCCACCTGTGAGTTTGTGTGACAGGGAAAATGAACCAACCAGAGCTCTGCTGTGACGGGGCAGCATTGCAGCATCATGTTCTGATCTGTTTGCTACCAACAAAGTGCATGCAAGCTCATCTTTCACTTTTAAATGAGTCAGGTTTCCCTTGGAGCCTTTCAGTTAGAAGAAAGAAATAAACACTTAGCAAAGGCTACTGATATAATCTACACTTTAACTGCCTTTTTTTTTTTTTTTTTCATTTTTAATAGGAAAATGTGCAACCTCCCTTCTAGCAAAAAGATGTAAATTGTGGATTTTAAGAAACAAATCCTGCTGCACAGCAGGTTTAGACAGGCTGGTGCAGTCGGGGCCTTGAGGCATTCTGTGGCTTCCCTGTGGTAAGCCATGGTTCTCATTTGTAAAGCCAGGAGAATTCCCACTGTTGCTATAATCGTATGCACAATCCTTCTTCCATCCCAGTGCTTCCAGCATCAGTTAAAAAAAGAAAAATAGGGCAAATGTTGGTTGTCTTGTAGTCAGCTATCCAAGAGCCTAGAAACTTCATGTATTTTGTGGGATTTAATTTTGTCCTCAGGAAAAGAATTAAGCTTTTTAGATGAAGTCTTAAAAAAAAAAAAAAAAAAAAAAAAAAAAAAAAAAAAAAAAAAAAAAAAAAAAAAAAAAAAAAAAAACGAACAAAAAA
>VZRR01012542.1:148266-276837 GCA_013398015.1 Oreocharis arfaki
GAAAAGAAAAAACACAACAAAGAGAAAGAAAATAGAGAAAAAAAAAACCACGGGACAAAAACCAACCAACAATGAAAAGAACAACAACCCCAAAACATATCCTTATTCAGACATGGCAGTGAAGGCATCGGAATTTTTTTTAGGTAAAATATTCTCATGGTTATGTAAAATATTCTCATTTTTTCCCATGAACTCCTGTTTTCCAAATATTGAAAATCCTTTCAGAAAAGGCCTGAGTTCATCCCATGATCCTTACTGTCGCATTATCTCTGTGCTCTGTCACTTCTGCACTTGGTGACTTCCTGTCCAGTGTTTGATTCTGCAGCTTTCCTATTAACAGCCCTTGATGGACTCATTTTAGCATGCCTTTTTGATTCCCTTCCTATTCTTTGATACTCAGAAAATATAAGTCAGTGTGTTTCACAGGTCAGTTATGTTTTGTGGGTAAAAGTACTCTGGTGTCTTTCAAGCCTTCCCTTTGAAAATTTAATTTTATATACCCTCCCTCCTGCACTGTGAAAAAGGTTGAGCATCTGTTCCCTGCTTATCTTCTCTGGGTCTTTCACAATCCTGTAAACCTGTCTTCCCTCTTTCTGTCCTCTGTCTTTTCCTTTTCATTGTTAAAAAGTGCTGGTCTGCTGCTTCTTGCCCGCTATGGAAGCTGCTTCAGAAATTTCATTGTTTCTTCCGCCCTCCCATATGGAAGCAGGGAAAAACCTAGGCTGGAAGGAGCCTTTGGAGGTCATCTGAGCCCACCTACAGCTGACAGCAGGGGTTTGGATTAAGTTACTCATTGGTCCAACAAGACAAGTCTTGAATTAATTCCAGCACAGGGAGATTCTACAAGTTCTCTAGACAACCTGTTCCAATGTTTGGTTGTTCTCACAGTGAAAAACTTTTTCATGTAGTCTGATGAAATTGCCTTTTGAAGCAACTGATGCTCATTGCTGTGTCATTGTGAAAAGAGTGTCTCCATCTTCTCTATAACCCCTCTCCAGATATTGAGAGAATGTGATTAGACTCCCCCACCCTTTCAGTTGAGTAAGCTGAATTCCTTTCACTTTTCAACTGGTGGCCCTTCACTGAACCATCTCCGATACTTCAATGTCTCTTTTGAAGTGGGAGTCTAAAACTGGACACAATATTCCAAGTGTGACCTAACAAATGCAAAACAAAGCAGTGATAAACTTTCGTCTGCTGGTTTTACTTTGGCTGCTGCAGTCAAGGCCCCATGTTGGTATCGCTGCTACAAGGATGCACAGCTCACCCAGTCAGTCCTTGGCCTGTACTGCTACTTGGGATTATTCCATCACAGATGCAGGATCCTATAAATATCTTTGTTAAATATTATGCAATTCCTGTTGGCCCAGTCTTCTAACCTGTTGAGATCTCTGCTTGCTGTAGTATATAAATGATGCCTTAGAACTTCAAGGCATCATAATATATACCTTGTTGTGTCTTGCTCTATTTTTTCTCACAGACTATGGAGCAGAACTCTATGAATCAACGGAGGCATGGAGCCATGCTATTTTTTTACATTAGCATAATAATAACAATAAATAATAACAACAATCATATGAATATGACATTATGTTGATATTATTTTTTATTATTATTTTATTATTAATTATAATTATTGTTGTTATTGTTATTGTCATTATTACCTATTATTATCTATGATTTGTTTATTATTAGTTGATAAAATTTGTTTTCTGTTTTGTTTTCCGTTCCTTTACAGGTTATCAGTAATGATATATTTGCTTTTTTGACCAACACTGAAACTGACTGGATGTTTTCACTAAAACGTCCATGCTAATTTTGAGATCTGTTTCATCAACAGCAGTAGCTAGTGCAGTCCTAGCAGTGTATTTGAGGAGTGAAAGGGCATTTTCTCCTCTGTACATACTCATTTGAATTTATCAACACTGAATATCATCTATTATTTTATTGCCTAGTTTTTCACCTTCGAAAAGAGAAAACTGAGATATGATATGGTTGAATATGAAATGGTACTGTTAAAAAAAACCAAGTGTTGTGTTTCTCGTAACACAAGAAACCAAAGTCATTAAAAGAAATTCCAGAATTTTTAAAACATACAGAAATACTCTTATTTCTACATTATTTTAGATGCTAAAAGTATGTGTAGTTTCAATACTTATTTAAAAAATATGTTTTAAAGTGATCTCTCAAGACTGAATAAGCACAAAAGAGTCCAGGCTCAGAAATTCACAAACCCAATGATTACAAATTTTCTTTATTTGACTGATTCTTAATTGTTTTACCACGAATATCTGTTGATCACTACTATCAAAGATAGAGTCAGTACTATAAGCTGTGATCTAGTATAGCCATTTCACATTACACTTCTGAAGAAAACCTTCATCAACTGCTCAGTCCACCCTAGATTGAAGTTTCCTGAACAAATATTTCATGTCTACTTCCTTCTGTTTCTAAAGGTGGTCTGGGGAAAAAAATGTTGTTCTTACATGTAAAACATAGCCTTAGAACCCTGATGAATAGCATATAACCTGTTTTAGAGAAAATCATTGTGAGAAAGTTCATTGCAAATAGCCAATGGAATGTGCAAAGAAATGTGTTGGAAAGATTCATAAACAGCTGCTTCTGTACAAGTGCCTGTTCAGTACAGTAGTGATCAGGCTGTGTGTAAGGAGCAAGCTTTTCCAAACTCACTGAAGTTTGAGATGAATACTAGATGTTGACATAATTTTAAAAATAAACCCTTGGGAGAGTACACAGACTGTATTTCTGAGCAGTATATGGCTTAAAATAACTAGTGATGCTTACATACATTATGTTTTATTTTGGGGATGTTACATCTAGGAGATTTGCACCTTGTGTCTCCATTTTTTGTTTCCACAGAGCACTACTCCATTTTTAAAATTCCCTTGTCTTCTCACTGACATAATTCTCCTAATTTGCTAGATATTTGTTACACATCCGTTGGTATGCTTTGCTATAACAAGGGCTTCAATTCTAAAATGTTTGTCGCTGTAATTTCTGACAAGTTGTCATATCTTCTTCTTTCATTAGCAAATAATTGGAAGTACACCCTTGGCTGGGCGTGGCAGATAGTTCTGGGATGTAGAATGAAGAGTTCCTCTGGTTTCAGGTTTGCTTCCTTTTCTGCCTTTAGGAAAGAGAGTGGACATGAGATCAAGAACTTTAGGCTTCTACTGCCACTGAAGGAAGAGATCCTGCCCTTCTTCACCCAGCTGCTTTATATCATAGCCTATATTTTCTCTGGTGTTACCACAAGTGTTTCTCTGAGGAACCAGCGTGGGTTTCACCCACAAAGGCAGCAATGTTAGCTGAGAGATCCAGGGCTACATTTGGCAGCAGCATCTGTTCATGCCAGCTTAAAGTGTTGACACTTTAGCTTAAACAGGCTTTATTTGCTAATATTTGCAACATCAATGAACAGCTTTTACACTTCCAAATGGCTGTATAAATGGGTAATCGCACATATCTACATCGCAGCTAATCCCTTGGAGTGGTACTGAATGACTAATTAAGTTAATTTTTTTCTTTTCCGTTTGATAGAGAAATTTTTTAAAAGTGTGGTTTTAACAGTAGACCCTGTAAGACCTCAAAAAGTAGTATGTAATAGGTTAATTTATGATTTTTCCCCACTAAATTGCTTGAATGTTCCCCATTGAGCTGCATGGTAGTGCAGAAGTCAGCGTCTCACTAAATAAAATGGTATCAGTAAGTACTTGTTAACTGAAGAGATGGCCTGCAACTGCACATTTAAGTTAATTTTAGCAACTATTCAGACAAATTCTCACCTCCTCCCCTTCACAGATATGTTCTAATTCCCTAGGAAAAAGGCATAAAAAAGCCTGAAAATGATGTTTCCAATTAAGTTGGCCTTCTCATATTTAAATTCTGTGTGGCTCTGCCAGATAATTGAACGAAACGTGATACATTCTTTTGATCTTCGTTGAGACGATGTAGGCTGTAAATATTGTTTCGTTATACCGTTCACGTTGACATGGATTGTATTGTGCCACTTATGGCTTCTTTGGCACAGCTCTGGAATCAAGTGTTCAGCAGTGATTAATGACTGAGAATACACAGACCTACTGTTGAGTCTAAGAGCTCTCTAATCTCTGCTCCTGTTCTTTCCCTCAATTCCAGCATTAGTTAATGCGGCTTCTGTGAACACAGAAGTTCTGGTGACTTGTCATACAGCTTGTATTGCCAGCAGTTAGCATAGTGGTAGCATTGGGCTAATGATCATTAAATTCTCAGTTTTCTTAATTCTTGTTTATTATTGTATCTTTGATGCCCTTTCTCAGTCTTGCAATTTTTTATTTAGTGTTTAATAGAGAAAAGGCTTTTAAACCTGTGCTAGAGCCTTTTTTCAGCTCTTGCACACTGTACAATCATTTAATATCCTTTGATATGTTATGCCAATTAAGTGATGTGTGTGTTAACATAAATATTTAATTGTTAAAAGAGAGATCACTTTGGCCTAAAGCTTTAATTGAATTAGATGCTTTTCAGATGATTGTCAAGATTAAACAGTCCATTATGAACATTTGCCACTGCAGGAGACTTCTGCTTATTGAAAGACAAAAGGGTAATTTCATCTAGTATTGCTGTAAACTGTACGAGTCCTTCATACTGATAAGGGAATTCTCCCTCTTTTAACCTTGATATGTACTGTAGTAATGAATTTATGAATCTTTAAATTCAGACACATCATTAAAGTGGGGATATGATATTAACACTGCCAAGTAAATTAAAAGGATGAAAATTTATCTACATAACAGCTAAAGAGATCAGAGTCAATACCAATTTGTCAATAATTACCATTGCTTTAAAAAGCAAAACCAACATGATAAAAGTAGGCAGCTATGGATCTTTATTGCGTACTAACTGGAGTTTGATCAATTCCAATGACAGGCTTCACATGGCAAACTGGAG
Organism: Oreocharis arfaki; assembly: GCA_013398015.1. Lineage (NCBI taxonomy): Eukaryota > Metazoa > Chordata > Aves > Passeriformes > Paramythiidae > Oreocharis > Oreocharis arfaki. The sequence continues at coordinate 153,217 of VZRR01012542.1, forward strand.
TTGTAGGGAAAACTTTCCTTGACACTGGGCTGCTGAGGCACCTTAACTATAACTCCCACAGAATATGCTCATGTTAATATGGAATCCAGTTGTTTCATTATCAACCAAAAATATTTCTGGTTTGGGGCAAAATGTTCCTGTATTGCAGTTTTGCCTGATTATGTGAGCATCTTCCACAGATCAGAATCCTGGTTTTTTGATATGCTGTGGACTGTAGTCATGTATATATCTCACACTGAAAACACGTCACAGCAGTTTCCTTCAAAATATAGTACAGCTATGCATAATGCATGATAAGACTAGAGAGAAGTGCAATGTGAATCAAAGTTTTAATGTCCTAGTTTTCCAGATATTATTATCTATTCACTGTGTTTTTGAAGGGGCTCTGATTAAAAATCATGTCAGCTGTGACAAGCCGTAAAGCCAAGCATGACTTTCAGTGAGAACCTGAAAAAAACTCTCTCTGAACAAATTTTAATATTAAAATCATTATTGGGGAACCTTTTTCCTATTTTGCCACGGATGGAGAATTGCATCAATAGAATCTTACTTGCTGGCAACATGTTGTCACGGAAGGTCATAAAGCAAAGAAATTCAAAGCACAATAGATTTTCTGTTTGTGTCTGACACATCTGTCCTTACTCAAATGTTCGGTCTGTATTTGCTCCTTTGTATTTGTTGACCAGGTCTTCAAAAGAGCAGATGCAAAACTTCAACCAGCCTTGACCTCTTGGGACATGCTCTAAAGTAAATGAATCCCTGGCTTACTCGAATTCTTACCTGTGCCCTCGGTCTCCAAAGCATCCAAATGTCAAACAGGCTGTTTGAAGGGAAAATATACAGCTCAGCTTCACATCTGAGTGCAATCCTGTTGTGGGACGGCACATTCTCAGGCTAGCTGATTTTTTCCTTTACCCAATACCAGACTACTGGAGTGTACCTGAAATTTTACACTAAATGCAGTTCTTACATAGGCTTCAGGCTTGTGGGCAGTACAGCCACACCCTGAGTTGCTTACTCTCTGGGGTAAACAGCATGAAATAGTCAATAGTGTGACTGATGCTAAGGTTATGTCCATACAAGTGAGGAAGTCATATCTAGATTAAAATGGAAGTGAAAATCAAACACCTTGCTACTTCTGCAGGAGTACTGGGAGGGCTTCTCTCGTTAGTGTGAGAAGCTCTTCCATTTTTCTGTAGGGCAAATGCTTGCTTAAGCAGTCAGGGGTTCCATGGTTTGTGTCCGAGATAGTGAAGGAATAGATTTGTGGAGGTGCTTTTAGGGTCCCAGTTGTGTAACAAGTCTAAAATGAATTATTTTAAGTACTTGGATAAGTCTGTTGTCATGACGTTTTCTTTAATAAAGGCTATTTACTAAGCAGTGTATTATTGAGTGTATTTATTGAGTCATAAGCAAAATTAATTTGATAATTTCTGTATATTTATAGTTGATGGTAACAGGAAAAAAAAAAGAGCAAAACAGGTTTATCCACTTGGACTGATTGAGAACGGACTCCGCTTTATTTAAGACTTTTAAGTATCATTAAAGCAGTAGGCTAGAGAGGGTGCTGTTCAGCTGGGTGCTTTACTAGCCACGGGTAAGGGAGGTGATAAATTTGTATCGAAATACCATTTGAAAACCTAATACATAGGATGAGTTCTTACTGGGTTATGGATGTTCATTGATCTCTTTTTTAGCTGTATATTTTTGCTCTATTGGAGACAGTAACAGGAGAAAAAGACTGGTGGGACTGCAGAAACATGAGGGTCAGTATGAGGACCAGGTTAGGAAAGTGGGAAGAAATCAGACCAGTGAGGGGAAATGCAAAGATTTACTTACAAATATGTTGGTAGAGATAGGAGAGCCAGGGCTGTAGGATACAGCAGTAAGAGGTGCCTACAAAATAAAGGAACAGACTCATGTAGTGAGGAGGGGTTAGGAAAAACAGGCACTTCCTAATTCCGTGTTTCTCGTTGGTAAAGATGGGCTTTGCAGCTGTGTCCCTGTCCTTGCCGAGTGGTGTGGCTGGACCCGAGGCAGAATAGACAAGAGCAAGAGGGCAGAGGAAAACCCTTCCAGCTCCCCTTCCTCCTGCTGCCTTTGCCCATGCCTGCCCTTACAAATGGGAGTAAAGCTGAAGGGCATCGCATGTGCATTCACTCGAGGAGGTGACCCTCACGTATCAACAGCAGCATGGTAAGGCTGGTTTTGTCAGAGAAACTGCACGCAATGGGAACTGAGCTGGGCAAAACCAACCTGCAGCAGTCATTGAATCTCAGTGCAGACAAGACCACATGTGACAGCCTGTGGAGAAGATTCACCCAGGCCACTAAAAATGCCATTAACTTGGACACCTCCTTTACAGACGACCTCAGCTGTTAGCAGAGATACCAATCTTCAAAGACTTTGTCTGGCCATAGCATGTGAAAGGGACCTGCAGTAAGATGGCTTTTGGTGCCTTCTGCCAATGGAGGGGAAGGCAGAGTGCACAGCCTGCTGTGTGCCACTTTTGTTTTCCCTCTGCATTCCTCTCCAGCATGCTGACACTTGCAAAGCATGGTAAGGGTTAGAGGTGCGGATTCAGTGAGCTGTCATTCCTGGCTCCAGACTGCGTGAAAATGCACCTACCCAAGGAAAACTCTGCTTAGGAATGGCTCATGCCCTCCTTTCTTATGCCACGTTGCCCTGGGGCCGGACAAAACATCACCAGCATGCATACGCTGCTTTTAGTTCAACGCAGAATCTAATGCTAACTGTCCTGCACTGTATAATCATGAAATGTGGGGAAAACATAGTGTTTGTTGAGTTCAAAATTCAAATTAGAACCTCAGCCAGCTGAAACAAGTGACTTCTGTGAGAATGAACTTGTGATCCTAAAGCAGTCGTGCATAACCACGTAGTGAATTGGAGTAACCCAAGTAAAGAGAAAAACACAGTTCTGCAGAGAGATGACATTTGGTATTTACAAACATTATTCTTGCCCATGTATTTCAGCTCCGCTTACCACAAAGAAGGGGTTTTGTGAACTCAGTTTTTGCAAATAACTATAAAAACCTTCTTTGTTTGCAAATTTGGAAGTCAGCTGAAAATACAGCCTTGAGCAAATTTCTTCATAGCTGTGTAGTAAAAAATGTCTGATAGCCTATAGATATGCAGTAAAGAAGCTCAGGAAGAGCTTGGACCTGCACTGACAGCATTTGTGGTTTTTTTCTAGCTACCTCTATGCTAGCCCTGTGATTCAGTATTATGTGGGTGAGATGTTTGAACTAGTACACAGGAAACCCCTGAACATGGAAAATAGTACTTACTAAAATAGATAGCATTCCCAAGGGGGAAGGAGCAAAATTACATGAGATTGATAGAATAAGGAATAACTAAAATTGCCCAATTATTTAAACTGAGGTATTTTTCTATCAATATAATATCTTGCTGAGCTTGTGGAGCATAATTTAGAGTAGGCATTTTGCCTGCAGATCACAATATAAATATTTTATATGATCTCCCACACTATTAGAATAATAGATGTAGTGTTATTTAATCCACTCCTGGCAAAGCACATGCTTACCAGAATGCATAAAGCACTCAAGCATCTGGTTTGTTATTGTTGAAACTGGTTGGGAGAATGATTTGTCTGGAGTTTGATTCCTCATTGTGGAAGTGGATTTGACAACGCTTGTGAGAGACAATTTAAGGTTGTGTTGAAGCCTCATTTAAAAAAAAATGCACTGTTGATGGAAATGTTAACAATATGAGGATGAAAAAGCTCCCTAAATGTAAGCGGGTTAAGCAAGAGTCATGTCTGGGTAGGAGGGCTGGAAGAGACTGCATGTCTGCAAATTCTTTGATTTAGAATTAATAGAAATTGTGACCAGAAAAAGTGAATTTGAATACACCTCTTGAAAAGCAGTTGCAAGCACAGAAACACCAAGCCACAGCAGAGAGCATGCAAGTGCTGTGGTATCTTCGCAGCAGTCTCATAAACTATGTTGCAAGTCAGCAGGGGTGGAGAAGTTCAAAGTTTAATAAAGCTTTTCCTAAAAATACAACCTTTGGAGTGGCATTTAATGCCTTTCTTGACAGTCATAGTTTCTACTATTCTTTACCTGCAACACAAAGCATATCAGTTTTGGTATCTGATATGGCTCGACTACCGTCCTTGGGCCTGAGGGGGGTGTTTGGTTGTTTCAGGATTTAGGATAGGTGGTCCAAATACTTCTCCAGCTTCCTTTTCTACGAAGTGAGTGGGAGATGAGTATTGATTGGTAAGCACCATGATTTTGCACACTTGATCCAGGCTTTAGTAATCAGAACACTGAAATCCTCTGGGAAACATTTAATGCTATGTCCTTTTCCCCTGAGGTGATTGTGCCTAAAGCTGATAGGCATAGGGAATCATGAAAAGATGACCATTGTTGTGTGAATTTGTATGTGATACACTATATCATTCAGCATTTCTTCTGTCTATTTATGCTTTGTTTTTCATACTTATTGTAGCTTTTATTGATGTGTTTGATAACATGGCATCAGCTGCAAGGCAGAAATGTTTACTCTGCTGGGGTTTTTTCAAAAATTTCAGTGTAGATTAAAAAACCTCAGCAGCTCCTGGATGGATAGGCTTAAGCTGAAAATTTACATGTGAGTAACAAATATTATAATGCAGATGAGCCAGACAGAGAAAAGGAAATTTATAATAAGGGACTGCTCTGGCAGTATTAATCTGCCTCATGTAGACTGTGTGATAAATCATCCCATGTTGCCACAAGGACTGCTCCTGCTGCTGCTGCTACTGAGCTCTGCCAGCAAGTGGGACAATAAAAAGTGTGCATGGAAAAGTGGAGGGCAAGGCACACACAAGGGAAGAGGAAAGGAACAAAAAAAGAACAGCTATTTAAAACTGGACATCTCAAGCCTGGTCGGTAGTCCATGTTATATATAATTCAGCCAATTCGTTGGGTAAATCATTTCATATGCTCCATGAAATGCAATTTGCTTCCATGGCCAAGCATGACAAAGGTCTCACAGAACCGCAGTTGGCAAAGAGCTCTTCTAGGACAGTTAATTCAGGGCCTGCGAGATTGCTGAGGCATCTCGTCAGAACATTAAATAATCACAAAATTTCACAAGGGAATATCTAATTAAGAGTCCAATTTCTCAAGGGTCTGAGTATCTGTTACAATGTGCTGAGAACTCTTAATTCCACTGACAAGAGCGGCAGCTTAGGATGTTCCCAGCAGGTATTTAATAGGATTGTGCCCTTTCTGCATTTGGCTGGGGTAAGTCCAGGCCAGTCAGGTGAAGCAACAGTAATGGAACAAGACAAGATAATGACAAATGGGGTTACATTCCAGCAGGAATATTATTACTTGCAGATGATGAAACATACCCAGGTGTGAAGTCCCCGTGAAATATAGGAAAAGATTTAAGGATGCATACTTAGGGGTTAAATTTGTGTTTTTGAGAAAGATCTGTTTGTATTCATTGCATGCAAAAAGAGCTGTAAATGCAAAGCGAACCCTTTATCACCCCAGACCATTACCCTGTGTGAACAAGTGACAGAGTTCCCATCCCCGGTTTGGTTTCCAAGAACTTTAGTGATTTAAATGACCCCGTGAGGTTTGTCTGCCTTACAAAGGCAGGCAGCTTTTAATCTGGTGTTCGGAAAGCAGAAAGCTTGAGTAGAGTAGGGAAATGTGGGTGCAGGATTTCCCTGAGCAGCATTCTTGGTGTGACCCAAGAGGCAGAACAAAATTTGGGGTGGACAGATGAAGACTTACCAGTAGCACTTTTCCCTCCTTCTTATCTAGCTGCAGTTAGATAAAGGAGAAGAATGCTAGATGCAGCTAGAAGAGAATAAACATTGGATTTTGGCTTATGATGCTTCTCTCGGAGATGAAGGTAGAAATAATATTCTTTTTTTCTCCTGAAGAAGCATTACAAAAAGGAGTAAATGAACAAGGAGCCTGGCATTATGTTAAGCACTTCTGGGAGAGTGAAAATTTAAAATTAATCTTTGTGTTGTCAGACTCTTAAGTGAGGAATGATGCATTAGACTACCTGATTTTATTTGATTTGTTGGGAAACCAGAGCTGCAGTGCTGTTTCTTGAATGGAATTACAGGCTTCATTTAAAGAGAGAGGCAAAGCACACACATCATTCTGGAGTAGATCAGCATAAGCGTTTTCTATATCATGAGTAATGTTTACTGGAAGAAATCAAATTACTGTTACACAGACCATCTGTTTTCTTCGCATGCAATCATGTAAGTGTTTTAGGACAAGCCATCCTTTTTAATCAATTGTAAATCTCTTATGTCAAGGCACTGTTTTCTGTAATAAAATCTATTTTTGTGATAAATGTAAGAGTTTTAAATACTGGTTTCTCCTTCATAAATATAGTGTACATATTGTTCGTAACATAAAGAGTAGGGGTGTACAGCATTAGTTATTTTCTGTAAAGAACTTAATTTTAGGGCTATTTGTGCAGCCATTTTTGAATATTTGTTGGATCTGCAACTCGCTGGTGTTCAACTATTATAGCAAATAACATAATGAGTAATACTGTCCATTTATAGCCCAAGAAGTTGATTCCTATCTACATTTAGTAAATGGAGTATCATAAGATCTCTATTTTGTAGCATGACTGCTGTGATAAAAGTGATTACTGTGGAAGATGATTGTCCATTGTCTAAATTCTTATATTTGGAAATAGTGAAGAAAACAAGGCATGACTTATTAAAAAATGAGTCTGTGGAATGACATGATGACATTAAGGAAACTTCAACTTATGGTCCAAGAAGGAGTCATTGACAGAGTGTGATATTTACTTCACGTTTAAGGGTAGCTCATTCACAGACGTAATGGTCCCATTCGTTTTAGTGGGTGCTGAATTGAGCCTATTATTTTATTTTTTTATCACTGCCAGCTGCCAAATTCCCTATTCTTCTATTGTCTTTGGGTGCACAGAGATTGCTCTTGAATTCAGAGGAAGGTGAAGGTCTGCATCTTTAGCAAAGTCTCTGATTCCAAAAGCAGCTGTGTGATTGCAATGCCAGAATTTGCTCTATATAGCATCAAATGACCCTGAAATAAAAGAAAGAAACAAGAACTGTAAGTAACACAATTGAAAATTCCCTGAGCAGGTTGGCTGTCCTTCTCAATGAGGTTGGCAAGCCTGAATTTCATTTGTTAAGACACTTTCAAATCAATACTATTTTGTCTGAATAATTAAGCTGCTTACTCAGGCTTGAAAAGTGTATGGTGCTAAATTCTTGTGCTTTTTTGGGTAAACATCAAGAGGCAGAGAGGGAGGCACAGATGGACCATGCGCCTGGAAAAATTATAGTGCCTGCAGTCTGGTGCTATCCTATGGTACAGTGGAAGTTTCCTGCTCAGGGAAACATCAGGTGAAATCAAGGGCCCCTGTGAGTCCTCTTGTGAAGGCTGGACTCAAAAGCTCCATGTCCTCTGTATTACCACGTACTATAATGTCACTTGTGAACTGACACTGTGTGGCACAGGGAAAGCTCCCTTCCAAACTCTGCTAATCAATCCTAGCACCTACCTAAGCCTGATCAGTCAAGAGTCAGACGAGAACTAGGGCATCAGTGATTTTCTTTTATCAGTTTGCACCAATTCAGTGAAAAGAAAAAAGCAGAACAAGGTGAATGGCTTGTAAAATCATACAGGTGATAGAGAATGAAAGATAAACTGTAATTGGTGGAGGTCTAATAGTTTTACCTGTTTGCATTCTTTGTTGTTCGTGTTGTTCAAATTCAGTATTCTTAATTTGAGAAAATTATTAAGGATGAGATGAATTTTTACTTTTTATTCCCTCCGTTTTTTTTTTTTCCTTATGTTCACCCTTCTTTTATTCAGAGGGAAGAAAACTGCAGGCAAATTAAGTATGTCGTAGAATCAATGCAATTTGTTTGTGAGAATAGACTTCTGGAGGGCTCTGGAGGGTATCAACAATGTCCTAGTCTAAGCAAGAAAAAATTAGATAACATCATTCACAGCCTTGTTCTGCTGAATTTGGAGTATCTACAAGAATGGAATCTGCCAGCCTCTCCCAGCAACCAATTCCTCAGACTTCCTTTTGTTCCTCTAGAATCTCCTCTGGTTGTTTCCCATGTTCCTCACCACTTTCAAATCCAGCTGAGGTCTGGTTTCCCCAGTTTCATTTGAGCAGCCCAGAACAAGGAAGTTCTGCATCGCTCCCAAGTAGCCTTTCCAGCCTCTTCATCCTCAGCTGTCCATCTTCTGTGCCTGTGTGACTTCCCATATGGCAACCTGGGAAGCTCCAGTGCACTGCGGGTGCTGTTTTCAGCAATCAGCTTCCTCGTCTGGGCCACTTGTGCTGTCTTGGCTTTCAGGAGACACATTTCTGTTGGAGCTGTCAAAGAAGTTGATGCAAATGTTTAGTTTATATTTTTTCTGTCATTTTTCTTACTTCCATCTTCACACCTCCAAATCTTTTTCAGCAAGATATAACAGGGTAAGGTGAAAGATATAAAAACAATCTATTTCCACAAGGTTGGGGTTTTTTAGTATGATTTTTCATTTGCATGTGAGTAAATTTACTACGGTATTTTGATTTTTTTTTTTGTAAATCTTGTTGTATTTGCTGGGTTTTTTTACCCAGAGCTTTGGAGCAGACACCATATGAGTTCTTCAGTAGCTTCAGTAGAAGAGACACTGTATTTTCCAGCTGTATGGTCTGTTTTTTTCCAAGAAAGACATTTTGAAGTATTTACAATTGTCAAAGAAGACATTGGCCTATGTATTGGTTTGGCACGGCCTGCTTTTGGGTAGCAGGGGAGCTGCATAGACGGCTCCTGTGAGAAGCTGCTGGAAGCTCCCCACCATGTCCGGCAGAGCCAATGTCTGATGGCTCTGAAGATGGACATGCTGCTGGCCAGAACTGGGCGCAGTAAGAGAGGCTGGTAACGCCCTGTGATGACATATTTAAGAAGAAAATCAAAACAAAGTCATGGGTTTTTGCTTCTAGTCAGAGAAGAACAGTAAATGCTAACACTACTGCTTGCAAATTATCACATTTTTATTATCAAGAAACCATTCAGCAAAATTACTTAATTTGCTTCGTGGTAAACTATGAATTACTGTTGTCATAGTTACACTGTATTTTGATACAGTAGATTTGTTCATTGAAACCATAATAAAATAATTTGCTCAATAGCAAGTATGATGGATACCTTAAATTACAATTAATTTCTTATTGCAATGAATATATTAAAATATAAATACAGAACCCTTGGCTCCTTTTTTAAGTGCAGTAAGTACAGAATACTGCTGTTTATTTTAGGAATTTCCTGTGTCTGCAGTGCTGATTACACTGAAGTGGGAATCAATGACAATGTGCCATATAGGAGACTTTATTTATAGTACCTTTATAACTGATCTAAAGTGAGACGATACATTTTGATACCCATGACCTTTAATGGAAAATTCTCTGAAGAGAAGTTTCCAATTTTACCTCCGAAGTAACCCCTAGTGAAAGTCCTTTGTATTTTAGACTTTGTGAGGCAATTAAAATAATGACCTGTTCTTGGTTTCTTTCTTCCTTGGTTACTTCTGTATCTTGGCTATTCAGTTTACAAAACTGAAAAATTATTCAGGGGAGCTCTACAAAGCTAGACATTTGTCCATTTCTGTTTTTTGTAATGTTCTTAAGTGCTGCATGCTTGGGGTTTGCTTGTTTGCTTTTCCCTCCTTGACCTATTGCAGTCCAGTGGTTGTAGAGTACATGTATATGTCGGGTATATCTTTGCGTGTGTTCCAAATTCTCCTCTTCCACCTCCTTACCAGATGTATTTTTGAAGGAAATGAAGCAGAAAAGTCCTGTTAGATGATTACCATGCTTGGCTTTAAACTGGTCTCCCTCAGCTCACTTGGTGGTACAGGGAGGAAAAGAGGGAAACAGAAATGCTTGGTCGCAATTTGGAAATATATTTAGGTCTGAGCAGTTCATCCTTACAGAGGAAAAGTCTACAGGTATTCCAAATAAAGCCGTAAAACTAGTGAATAACTTTCATTCTGGACATTCTGAAGTGAAAAACAGTACAAAAGATAGCTTAGAGAAGGTACAGGGAAGAGAACATGTGTAGAATGGTGAGATTGAATTAATATTTCAGAATAGATCATTTTAGTATCCAAACATTGGGATAGAAACTAAAAGTAAATGTATCTAACACTGATGAAAAAAAAACTTATTTGAAATGTGCTCTGTTAACTAGTAGAATTAATTAAACCACTGAAGAGTGTCCTCACACACATTATTTCTCTACAAATAAACAGGGCAGCATGAAACATTTTGCTCCTTACTAAACAGTAATTCCCCAGGCCTGCTTATTTTTGTAACAGCTCTTGGGGTTTTCATTCCTCAGTAGTAGCTACTATTGAAGGCCGGAGGTAGGAACTACCTGAAGTATAGTATGATGGGAAATTATTGTTCCAGTGCCTTCATATGCCACATTTGGTCTCTTCATCCTCTCTGTCACAGGTAACCATCTTACACCCAGTGCAAGAAAAGTAAATTCGCATGGCTGTCCCATATCTCTAAGGAACCTGATGCATGAGTCGACTAGAGAAGAGAAAGAGAGAAAAACTCCAAAGACCTACAGATCATCTGGCTGGCAGGGTGAGTAAATGTCCTGTCATCTCAGTCATCTGTTCTCAGGTACATAATGAGTAAGCCTGCTTTAAGCATTGCCTCAGGAGTTACTTATCCAGTAATTGTTGAGAAAAAGACCAAAATATGTCATGTTTTTAGGACTCCGACATTGGTGCCTCACATGCATTCAGGAGTACTATGCCAAACACCTCCTATATTTTCAGTTTAAGCCTTGAACATATGCTAGACAGGCATATGGAGGGAGTGGGGGGGTTAATACATGCTGTGATGTTAAGGCTATTTTCAGTTGGGGTAGGTGAAACAGAAATACCGTTTACTGAATCAGTCCAAACTCCTCATGAATCAAAAAGAGATCCGAAAGAGGAAAGAAAGGAAGAAAACTCGTTTTCCCTGTGTTGTCTGTATTTTGATTCCTACGGATGTGGGCCTGTGGTCACTGCTTTTCCGAAGCAATTTTTTCTTGTTTACAAATCACAATAAAAAAAATTAACCTAGTTGAGAAGCAAACATGCAGTAGCCTTATGTGATAGTCAGATAGTAATTAAATTAAGCTCTTTTCTCTCTTGCTTTGCCTATTCCAAAAGATGGTAGAAGCAGAGACTGTAGCAGGTTCTGAAGCATTTTCTCCAGTTCACAGCAGTGAGCCAGGGGGTCTGTCAAGTACCAGCAAGACAATTCAAGGAAATCAAGAGTCACATGTACAGAGGATGACCTATTTTTCAAAAAGGTGATGCAAATTGAAACAGATGATGAACATGGCAGAAAAAATGACCTGAAGATTACCTCAGAGTCCTCTGTAAGGTGGTTTGTGTCCCTATAAAAGACATGATAAAAATGTTGCCCTCCTCCTTTGGCATGGCTGATGCTTCTGCGTTGTATTTGGTCCTGGCCGTTTCTGCACCCTAAACATTGGCCAGGCCCCATGTGCTTCTGTCCTCTCTGCTGGGGCAAAAAGCATGAGAACAGCAAACCCATCTTCTCTGCAAACCAGGCCCAGTGTAAACTTGTTTCTAGAAAGGAAAAAAGAAGTTGAATTGCAGTTTTGACTGTGTGAAGATCCACCCAGGCTAGGAACCACATGACAACTTACCAAAGCCTACAACATGATGAAACAAAAATAAAAGGTACTCCAGAAGACAAGCACTTTCCTTCAACTCCAGCTTCAACTGCTCTCTGATAGGGGAAGCAAAACCTGGCAGTAAAATAGTGCCTTTACAATTCATATTGGATGATGTGTTTAGTATGTTAGGCTGTTTTTCTTAGCATATAAGCAATATTTTGACTTTGGCTTAAGTCTGCACTTTCCTACTCCACATTGTTTGAGGGCATCTGTCTAAATTCAAAGGTTGTCTGGACTTTGCCTTATGCTCCAGTTAGAAAAAGGAAAATTTTGCTATTTTTGCCTTTTGTTGTGCTTTGGGTTACTTTGTTTTCAGTAAATACTCCTCTGAGTGTGCTGGAAGATGACTTTGGTGCACAGAATTCTTACAGAAATCAGGTCATTCCCTTGCCCACTCTGAACTCAACGGCAACAGCCAGCCCTGCTCTCTCTTTCTGGACTCTGAAATCCATAAGAAAAGATGTTCAGATGCTGATGTCACTTTTCTGCTTTAGCAGCTGCTTCTTGCCTCCTTGTGGAAAAGGCAGTGGAGCAGATACAGCCTGGGGGCATGGGTTTGTCTGTACTTTAAAAATAACAGTGTCTTCTTCAACAGTGTTACTACACTCTCTTTTTTAAATACATTACCATACTTTCTAAGCCACCACTTATTTGCCCCTTAGTTTTCTACTTTATTTTATATAATATCTGTGCAATGGAGATGGACTTGATGTGTTTTGACACAGTGATGTCACTAAAATGAGGACCAGTGTGACTGAGAGCAATAAAGGTGTTCAGTAAGATGTCAACAGAACTGAAGATTAAAGTTAATATTTTTTTATTCTTAAAACCTTTTCTATAAGTATTGCTTTTTCAATTCACACATAAAATTAAATCAACCTCAAATTCAAATCTTGTTAAAGTTTCATGAACATTACCACAAGGAAAATAAGATGTTGGCAAATGATTAAATGTATAATTAAAGGTTTCACAGTTAATCCTGTCACTGTAGTGATTTATGGTTTATTATTTTGTCTAACTAATGCACTTCTTTTCTAGTGTTTTTTCTTTCCTCCATTGTTGTTAGTGTCTATATTATTACGGTAAGGAAATTTTTCACAAGGACAACGCTTTTGTTCTCAGCTGCAAGATAGAGAGTTAAAGCAGAGAAGATGCAATACACTTCCTACTGCAGTTGGTGGGAGAATTGTGGCATCTTTACATTGTTGGGCCAGCAATGCTTTAGTTGTAAGAACAAAGGGCAGGATGTAGCCTCTGTGCTTCTCTGCTGTCATATTTAGGGCTGAAACAGGTGTCTTCAGTGGCCAGTCCCAGGAAGGCTTGATAAAGACATGGAGCTGGGACACACAATCTCCCTCTGGAGTGCATTCCAGAGTTGGGTGGAAATATGCAAACGCAGCAGAAACAGCCTTGAAATAGCCCATAGCAAAGGCTGGCCAGAGCCCAGTGCCTCCAGGCTGCGGAGTCCGGGCTCGTCTCCAGAGGTAGGTCCCCATAGCAGGATCTTTTAAAAGGACTCATCAAGGTTCATGGTCACCACAGCTGCCCAACAGATATGTGGGACCTTGTTGCTTGTGTGAAACCAGTGGCTCTTCTCTCTCTTTCAAAGTTGCTCAGCCACTGGGCTGTGCTGTCCTCTCTCTCCTTTCTTCCAGCTGAATGAAATTTGCAACTTCACTCTGGCAGTGGAATTAGTATATACCTAGTGAAATTGTCCCAGATCCTGTTTTCCAAACGAGCTTGTAGTTCTGCTAGAAAGGAGGTGTCCACACTGCCTCCAGGTGGGGAGAGCCTGGAAATGGGATCCCTCACACTCAAGTGAGTGTTCCAAGTTATGCTTGCGTAGTACAGAATACTACTTCTTCCAGCTGCACCATAGAAAACAAGCCAGAGTAGATCTGAGATTTTGAGACTTAGGTGTTGTTTCAGGCTCACAAGGGCTATTGAGCTAGAGATGAACATCTTGATGCTGAGGTGGAATTGTTTGTGGGACTTCAAAGATAGAGCAAGAGCTTAGTTTTCTGGTGACAGTTTTCGGTTTCAGGCTCACAAGGGCTATTGAGCTAGAGATGAACATCTTGATGCTGAGGTGGAATTGTTTGTGGGACTTCAAAGATAGAGCAAGAACTTAATTTTCTGGTGATGGTTTTCGTATTTAGACATGTAAATTTCTATGTGCTCCTAACTTTCTCTTGATCAAGAACCAGCTTAAAGAAATAAGATTTATTCTCTTACCAACATATGGTACTAAGAGCCTCAGAGTAATTTCACACGAGTGTTGTTTCCAGACTATTGCAGGATGAAATAGCTTAGATTTTTGGTTGGGAGTTGGGATTCACATTCATGTTAACTTCACCTAGTACTGTTAAGCTGAGCAGAAAAAATATGTTGCCATCTTCACTGTTTTAACCTAAGTATGACTTATAGATGCACTTCATAACAATGTTTAATTATGCTCTGTTGAAGGTATTGTATTTTACATTCTTCTTACTATTGTATAAGATTATTGTGTTTCTTCATATTCGTTTTCTTACTGAAAACACTGGGGCCATTTCTTTTAAACCACTGCAACAATTACAGCAGAAACTTCTAAGAGATGCTTACAGAATTGTAGCCAAATAAAAAGAGTAAAAATAGGTTTTCTTGAGAAATGGTTATGTAGAAAAGGACTTCTGTTTTGTCTTTCACCTTTAGTGTTTAGTATGTCTGTCTTTTGAGAAAGTTTTTCATTGTCATAATATTTTTCAGCAATTGTTTCTTCTTTTTTATTGTTGTTTGCTTGTTTGGTTGGATTTTTTTTGGTTTGGTTTGGTTTGGGTTTTGAGGGGTTTTTGTTGGTTCGTTTATTTATTTATTTGGTTTGGTTTCGTGGGGTTTTTTTTTGTTTTTAAGGTAGGCAACCAGCAAGAAAATGCTGTTCCAGGGAATTATGAGAAGTCATAACTCCAGTACTACCTTTGTAATATTTTTTAGGCTGATATTGATGCCTTTTGAGCAGATGTGTATTTGTTTTAGGCAAGAACTTGTTCACATTAAACTTGTGATTTTTTCTTGAGTTATAATAGTTAGTTTAAGATTTGGCAGTCCACATGAGAAGTTCCTGTTACTCTGCTCAATCACCAGACCTTTAGTCAGCTTTCTGGCATTTTTTCCCTGCCATTGCAGTTCCCATTTGAATCAGAGGTCTCTCAAAATGTCATAATAGCTTTCTTCATATCTGACTAACTTAATTAGTGATTGGTTATTATCTCCTCTTCAGAATAATAGTTAAATATGCACAATAAATCTAGGCCTACAGAAGCACTGTGTTGTACAATTTTATGCTGATGATATGAATCTGGGGGGAGCGGCTGATACACCCGAGGGTTGTGCTGCCATTCAGCAGGACCTTGAGAGGCTGCAGAGTTGGGCAGAGAGAAACCTGATGAGGTTCAACAAGGGCTGGTGCAGGGTTCTGCACCTGGGGAGGATTAACCCCAAGTACCAGCACAGGCTGGGGTCTGACCTACTGGAGAGCAGCTCTGGGGAAGGACGTGGCAGTCTTGGTGGGTGACAGGCTGACAATGAGCCAGCAGTGCCCTTGTGGCCAGGAGGGCCAGTGGGATCCTGGGTGCATTGGGAAGGGTGTGGCCAGCAGGTGGAGGGAGGTGATCCTGCCCCTCTACTCGGCCCTAGTGAGGCCACATCTGGAGTGCTGTGTCCAGTTCTGGGCTCCTCAGCACAAGGAAGACAAGGAGCTACTGGAGAGGGTCCAGGGGAGGCCACAAAGATGATGAGGGGTCTGGAGCATCTCTCTAATGAGGAGAGACTCAGGGAGCTGGGCCTGTTTAGTCTAGAAACTAAAAGACTGAGTGAGGATCTCATCAGTGCATATCTCAAAGGCAGGTGTCAAGAGGATGATGCCAGGCTCTTTTTAGCGTTTCCCAGTGACAGGATGAGGAGCAATGGCCATAAATTAAAACACAAGAAGATCCAGCTCAACATGAGGAAGAACTCCTTTACATTGAGGGTTTCAGAGCACCCTCTGCCCAGGGAACAGACTGCCCATGGAGGTTGTGAAGCCTCCCTCTCTGGAGACATTCCAAACACACCTGAATGCACTCATGTGTAACTTGCTTTAGGTGACCCTGCCTTGGCAGAGGGGTTGGACTGGATGATCTCCAAAGGTCCCTTCCAACCTTAACAATTCTGTGATTCTGTGATTCACATCTTGCTGTTATTTAAAGTCTCTTGGTGTAACCCATTTTATGGGTACTAAAAAATAAGTGTGATATCAGCTATGCCTTATGATGTTTGAGATTTCTAGTCTTGCACTGTGAAGCACAGTTGCATGTCACGCCACAGCAAGGTGAATGGTCCTGGTGGCTTCAGTGGGTTTTCAGCTTTGCATGAGCCACAGTTTAAAGATTGCAGCACTTGCCTTCCTCATGAGAAGCTTCCAGAAGAGCACTGCTATGGGCTGCCATCCGTAACATTTAGCCCTGTTTGTGCTCAGGAGTGAATAATTTATATTTTGGAGACCTAATATACAAGCATATTTTGACAACACTGTTTGTTTGATTTTTTCATTTTTTAGACAAATTTATGCTTTTCACAGTAGATTGAACAGCTTTTGCTTCTTCTAAGCCATAGAAATCTAGTGTGTAAATTCATTTGAGCTTGAGGATTACTACCCTTTTAGTGTTTATGATCAAAAGTGCTAGCAAGACCCTTGGGGCAAACTCCTTACTGGAATAAAATAGCATGGGTTATTTGAAGTCAACTGGTTGAGCCATTCCAATATATAGCAGAAAGGAAATTGGCCTCTGGTCCTTATGCCAGTGGAATGTACTGGAGTTTTTACATATAGTACTAGCATATAAAAGAGTAAAAGATTCGGAGGCAGAGTATATTTTCTGCTGTCTGCCTGACTCTGTATTAGAATCACAAAATCACCAGGGTTGGAAAAGACCTCTGAGGTCATTAAATCCAACCATTAACCCAACAATGCCAAGTCCACCACTAAACCACGTCCCTCAGTGCCACATCTACATTTCTTTTAAATCCCTCCAGGGATGGTGACTCAAAAACTTCCCTGGGCAACTTATGCCAACGTTTTCAGTGTAAAAATGTTTCCCGGTATCCATTGTAAACCTTCCCTGCTATATTCTATAAGGGTTTGGGCTGTTTATAACAAAATCTCACCACGATATCTGCCCTGTTGGCCTTCTCTCTAAACATTCATAAGCATTCAACCCATCATTAAGCTCTAGACAGTTGAAACACTCCCTGTCATAGAGGGCTACCTCAACTATCTCTTTCCTTGCCTATCCCTTCTTAAGAGCTTATAGCCGTATTGTTTGGACTCCCTAGATGCTACAGTGTTACATACGCCATATTTAAAATTAAGAGATAGAACAGATATTTTCATCGGCTAGGAAATGTGCCAAGTTTGAGGTCCGTAATGTAGATGCAAAAATTACAGCTGAGATCCCTGAGAATGCAAGTTCAAAACAAACTTCACAGCTCAGACTGAAGTCCTCTGTAGGTGAAATGGTCCTTTTTAATTCTCATTGTACATATTTTTGCTTTTATAGCATGGAGGTGTTATGTGATATTACAGCTGTTCCTTCAGTTAACTTGTGCAAAAACTGGTTTCTTTAGGTCACAAGGAAGAATAGACACAAGGGAAACGGTGCTTGTTTTCTAAAATGTATATATTCTGTTGTACATTGCTGAGTACCAGGGGGCAAGCAGTCAGAAAGAGCTGATTCAATGAGATGCTTATGCAGAGGAGACTTAGCATTGTGAAGTGAATAATGTGAAAATTTTTATTGCTTACTTGTTTCCAGGCTGGATTTTTCCATCACAAGAACCTCAAGGCACAAAAGCCTCGGGGCCCAAAGCAGACAGTTTTTCTGAGAGGGGATCATCACTCTTTTGATCACTGAGTTCTTTAGGAACTTTGATCGGTATCACATAAAGCTTCTGGATGAAGCAGAGCATGTGCAATTTGGCTTGATAAGCAGAGACATGCAGGGAGCTGGGCTGCTGCCCTACACCTCCGACATGGCGTCAGGCAGACCTGGTCCCAGGGCGAAATACTCGCAGCTGATTTCTGCCATTTCAAGCACAAGACAACAACACATAAAACCTGAAGCTGTTCCTCTAGTTCTCTCCTGTTCTACTGTTCTGTACCCAGATGGTATCATTTATATGCTTATACATATATAATAAATATACATAGCATATACTCGCTACAAAGGAATAAAATGCCATTCCCAAGAGCTGCTGTAGTCAGACTGCCCTGGAATTTATCACAAGGATCAACTTTTTTTTGTAGTAGTATAACACAGCCAGGTTGAGGACTTCTAGCAGAATGGGATGTACTCAGAGAGCAAAATAAGTGATGTTAACTTTAACGATTTTGTGAAGTACCTTGAATCTCACTTCCAGATTTTCAATAAAAACCCTATAAAAAGTATTGTAAACACTTCACAAATATTATTGGGTTAATCTGGACTTATGGAGGAAGGACAAGTGTTCTGGAACTTCATCACAGATCATTTGATGTAACAGAAAAGCAGCATTTCTCTTTCTAACCACATAATCCATACAAGAGAAGACTAAATTTATTTCCCACAAACCAGTACCAGTTACTTCTTCTTGCTTACCTCCCACTGCATCTACTTTGATGAAATAATTGCATTCATTCTTGCTAAAATATTAGCATGAAACCATTAATATTTGCATTTAAAGCAGTGTATGCTTGAGCTTTGTAGTTAATACTGTGTTAAGATGGAATATGTTATTTCATTCACTGGTTTTGGCAGCCCAATGTTGTGCGAAGAACTGAGGTTTATTAAGTCGCTTTTCAAATTGTGAGCTACAAAAATTCTTCAGCTTTGCAAGACATATAGTGAATTGGGGTACAATTATTTTCTATATTTCAAAGATTGGCAGCAAGGTGGCAATTTCTCTATGGTATTTTCAAGTTCTACATATCTAATGGTTTTTGGTGGGTGTGAACTGAGACTAAAAGGTATGGCAGCTTTTTTAGTGAGGCTTGTTCCTTTTTTCTTATTATACCCTTTTGTGGAGTGGAAGGTGGGAAGTAGGTAGGGTAAATGGAAATCCCTGGGGATTTTTGAGGCTGAATGAAAGAAAAACAGTTCTGGTGAACGTAGGAGAATGACTGGTTTCGTCACTTGTGTGATTGCCTCTGGCTGTTGTATTTAAGAGGCAGTAAAACTTCATCGACGAGCAAAAATAATCATTTGGAGCAATAAAGGTTGGAGGTTAATGAAAATGAGAAGCAACTTAAGTAAATGAGGAAGGCCAGTGGGAAAAGCCAGAGTGACTGAAGCAATATTTAAGTGAAAAAAAAAAATAAATGTGGGAGATGGAAAGAAAGAAAATTGGTATGATGGGACTGATAATATTTTTGTTCCCACAGTCTTTGGGATGGAAAGAAAGAAAATTGGTATGATGGGACTGATAATATTTTTGTTCCCACAGTCTTTGGGATGGAAAGAAAGAAAATTGGTATGATGGGACTGATAATATTTTTGTTCCCACAGTCTTTGGGATTTGTTCATTGTTTCATCTTTATGCATATAAACAAGCCTCCCACCAGCCTGTGTTTCAGTGTATCTGACTCCACTTAATACATTACATTCTTCTCCATGCTTACTAAAACTTTTTGAGAAAAATACTCTAAACTGAAACCCAAAATAACTTAAACAGTTTTTTGTTAAAATGGAGAGATCCTTAAGTAAGCAAATGAAATATTAAATCCATATCTTCAGTCTTCCCTAGCCTTTTGGCTTTCTTTTTCCCCAAGCAACCCCGGACTAACCTGGGAGATTTTACTGCATTTAAATGCATTAGGTGTATTGATCTGCAGAAAGCTTTGGCGCCAGACTGTCTGTAGCCTGTGTCATGCTGTCAGAAAGGAAATGCTCCTGATTTTGTCTACGGAAAAAGCCAAAACGAAAAACATTATCCTGGGTTCAGATTACTGTGAGAGCTGGAGAGGCCAGGGGAATTGGCTAATAGCAGCTGTATTGCAATTAGGGGGGAAGAACTTGGCTAAGACCAGTGATGATTCTTTTTAGTATCTCAGAAACCATTAAATGTGTAATTTTTGAAAAGTCATTTGTTCAGAAATAACCTATGTATTCACTATATACCCACTCATCAGGCTCAGCAGCATTTTGGAGGGGATACTTTACATACCCTTTCCTATTTATAACACCATGTTCTTTCTTCATAATGAAGTTCGCTTGATGTCAGTACGGTCTTCTTTGAGTTCTGGACTAGTTTGAAGCGGTGAGTGGATCATATAAAGTCACTCCTATTTATATTTTCTATTTCAGTAATTTGCTTAGGTTCAGTGATTTGCCCCCGTGAGCCTCTTAGTGCTTAGTCAGGTGAAAGGTTAGTTACCCAAATACACTGCTCCTGCAATTACAACTCACACAGACTGTCCACCACCATCTTCTCACAGGACCACTAAGTCAAGGCTTCAGCCACAGCATGGATTGAATTGTTGCTGCTTTCCATCAGAGTTCCACTAAAAATCATGTGACCTTGGTCAGTGAATTCAATCTGGGTTCACCAAAAATAGTTAAAGGGTATGACTGCTGTCCTGAGTCACTTCCTACTCTATTGAATAATGACTTTTTCCATCAGTAATTGCCTGATCGTCCTTTAATCAAACTTAAATGGGAATTCTAAACACCTTTAGCTGCACTGCACAAACACATCCCCTTAGGGTATCCACCACTTTAACACCACACAAAACTCCCCTACTCCCATCAGCAGCCACCCACACTTCCCTGGTCCCATCACACTCCTGTCTTCCCTGCCAGACCGTAGTGAGCTACTTACTGCACTTGGCCATACAGAACATCTTCTACCCCTGTTACCAGCAACCCTTGCACGTGCATCTGCCTGTGCAGGTTTTATGCAGCCACAGGCGCTTAAAGTCCCTGCCTCTTCCCTCTTGAATGTAGTGTAAAGCAGTGCAGAGAGTACCAAGAGGAGTGGCAGTGGCATGGCACCCCTCTCTCGAGTTAACCACATTGGATCTGAGGATTAGGCATGCTTCTGGGTGCTGTCTGCTCTTCAGATATGGGAGTAGGTTTGAGGTTTGTGGGGTTTCAAAAAAAAAATGCTGCTATATGAATGTTCATTCTTTTTTTTTCTTTCTAAAACATTTTTTAAGTATTACTACTCTTATAGTAGTCCAGATCTCAGTGCAGGGATTGCAGCTGCTTTCTATTTTTATTTTACTTAGGTAACATATACTCTTATATACTATACAATCTTGCCTAGAAAATTTCTTTAGGGATCCATTTTTCTGAATATCAGTGCCACCTTCACAGGGGCTGCTGCTTTGCTTTCATTAATTCTGATATTTGATTATCCTCCCAAAGAAGAGAACAACCTTCATGTATGGCCCAGGTGAAATGTCTCTCCTCATTACAGCCAGTTCTTAGCTGCTGCCTAGCAGGCAGCATTAGGGTTTATTTATGCTGTGGAGCTTTGTGCAAGTAAGAAAAGCAAACTCTTCTGGTGAGGTAAACCTGCATTGCAAATGAAAGTAGTGTGTGTTTCCTAGATTATCTCTGATTGTTAGTTATCATAAGTATATGTAATAATGTATAGTTTTCCAAAGGAATTGTGTTACCAGATTTTTTTATCTGTGTTGTCCTTGAGCTCTGAAATGAGGTATCATATAGTGCATCAGTAAGGGTCGTGCTGCGGTTTATTAAAGTTATTTTCTGTTGTGTAGCTGTATAGCAATCTTTCTGCGGTAAATGAAGGAAGAGGGATTGGAAGCTGTCTTCTTCATTTCTTGCTATCAGGACAGAGATGATTTAGCTACAGAAAGCAACAGGCCTGCTTAGTCTCCCTGGCACTAGTGTCTTAGGGTAAGGTAAAGGCAGTGGGGGTTGAGATGTGGGTGGGATGGGGAAAGGAGAGATTTGACATTATATCTTGAATTACTTGAACACTGGTACTACTTGCTCTTTGATCAGCTTGACTTCTGCTCTTTAGTAGAAACTCTAATTAGGAGCATAGGATTGCAAGGGACCTCCTAAGTAATGCTGTCTTTCCTCTTGCCATTACAGCTGCTGTAGTACATAAATCCCTGAGAAGGTTTCTATAGTATATCTTCAATTTAGCAGGGCTCTTTGCCCTTTTATAGGCCGGCTGTTCTGTAGTTGAGCTTCTGTGAAAATTGGAAGCCTTTTAATTTTTGTCACTTAATTTTTGGCAAGTTCAAATCCAGTTCATTCACATTTATTTTACTGCTACTAGAGCTCTTTATCTTAAATTATTTTGCCTTTTTGTTGCGTGTGAAACTTCCTCAGGTTTCATTTTTGTGAGAATTGACAAACGAAGGTCTTTGAAATGTATCTTTTCAAAGTGAGATAGAGAGGTGGGTTTTGTTGTTTGGCAATTTCAATTAGGTGTTCTGTCTACTTTCTCGATTTTTAAAAATTGTTCTTGTTCTAGTAGTGTAAAACTACTACCACTCAGCATTTCAAATAACTTTTCCAACAATTTCTATGGAATCAATGCTTCCTAATACAAAAACATTTTTTGATGCATCTTGGGCTCTCCTATGGAGACAGAGCTTATTGGTAGCTTGTAGACTTCTGGAGCAAGGGAAGATTCATCTTTTTTTCTGTGTCCGTGTTGGAAGTGGCCACCTTGGGCTGTCTGTATTGTTGACAGAGAGAAACAGGGTGAGATTAATCTGACCTATTTTAGTCATCTGATTTCCGATAAAAGGAATTGCACCCTAAATCTCAGAACCACTGAAGCCTAAGGTGGCTTGCATTGATGAGAATTTCTGTATTTTATCAGAAGAATCTTACTTCTTCTGACTAGTAGATTAGCTCCTGCTTTATAGTGGTAATTCCTGTTAATGTCTATGGGTGCACGGGAGCACATTATAATACAAGATTACTACTTCTCAGTTCTTAATGTACAATGTCAAATGACAAAGACAAAAGCTAGGACCTGCTATAGACCTGCTTGTACTAAAGGGACTTATTTTCTGTATATTTCTGAAATACTACCTGTGGAAGGCTCATTCTGCTTTTAATCTTGCAAAAGGTAAAGAATTTTGAACTTCCTCTGAGACTTGAAGGCAGGAGTTCAATGCTGGCAAAGCAGGAGTCTCTCAGACCTTTTTTTTTTTTTTTTGTAATGACTTCTGTTAGATGTCAGACAGGGCAGTGGGACTTGGCTGCTGCCAAGGAATAGGGAGGCAGACGGAGGACACCAGACAGTGTAAAAGCTTCTTTTTAATGATTTTAACAGAGAAATGCTTTCTGCTATTTCACCTAGTAGATAATATTTAAGTAATATTATTGAGGACCTAGAGTAGCTCAAAAATTTTCAAGCTTGGTCAGTGCTATGCAGACCTTGAAGAAAGCCCAAAGGCGTTCAAAATGCTTGAAGCCCGGTTTTCAATCTCGCACCGAAGCCAAGGATACGCTTAGACTTGTATTGATTTAATGTTCTCCATCAATCTTTTTTCTAAGGAGGCAACAATGTCTGTAAAGTCTTGCTGAATGACAGTTATTCAGAATTATTTGTAGCAGCCTGTTTGGAAATGCTTCACAGCTGTCGGCAAGCCTTGTAAGCACTGTATCAGGGAACACGCTCGAAGCTAGTAGAAGCCTATCAAAAGTGGCTTCTCCAACACATGTCCTGGTAGTCAGTGGCAATCATACGAGCTAATGAGTCTACTTGTACTTTGAAATTTGTCTAGCCTGCCATTCTTCCCCCGCCTAAAGTGGAATTCCTCACCCGGAGGAATGACTGGTCCTTAATTCAGGAAATATTAGTTCTCCAGGGCTAGAGGGCAGTTCAGGCTGGGAAACACTTTCCGCTTTGCTGGGGAGAGGGGAAGCATGTCCCTTCATTTGTAGACAATGTCTGTTCACAGCTGCTCTGATACAGAGAGGTGACATGGATAAGAGGAGCAAACGCAGCTGAGACAGCTCAAAGCCTATGGGCCAGGGTGGGGCAGACACTTGTGTTCTGTGGTACATGCATTCAAAACTCACAGAAATGCTGTTATTGCTATGAAGTGTAAATGGAATGAAGTTCCATGGAGGGTGCTGGAAGACCTTAGGATTAGGAATTTTATCTTGCTCACATCCACCCTGTGTAA
Organism: Oreocharis arfaki; assembly: GCA_013398015.1. Taxonomy (NCBI): domain Eukaryota; kingdom Metazoa; phylum Chordata; class Aves; order Passeriformes; family Paramythiidae; genus Oreocharis; species Oreocharis arfaki. The sequence goes on from VZRR01012542.1 coordinate 177,165, forward strand.
GTGGAGCTCCCACCAATAGGTTTGTCTGCCAAGGTAGAAAATTAAGTGTACAGCTTTTGTCTTGCCACTTTGTAGGTTTTGAAATATTGATTTGTTTATTTTTGAGGCAGAGTTGCACTTTCTGAAATAATGATATCTTTCATCTAATTTACATCTGCTGATATGATGACTGAGCACCATCTTGATGACTTATGAATGGGTAAAACCAATTTTATTATTGAGTCATTCTTACTCACAAGTCACTCTGCTGTTTGACTTGGCATGCATGGGCTTCACTGTACAATTGTGTTTTTGCAGGGTCAGAGCTGATGGATGGCATCCAGAGTCTGTGTTCCCATTTAGAAGCAGCTGCCAGAGCTTTCTCATGTCACTGCAGAATTTCTCTACATCTTAATCCTTGTAGTTCCTATGCTTGTAGAACTGTGGGAGGACAAAAGGGGCTTCCTCCACACCCCATGGACAAATATAACAGTTTGGGCTCCTTGCTGTATTGGAATTGCCACAAATTCTACCAATCTGTGTAAAATCACCTGAAGGGGGAAAAAAAATCCACACAGCAGATATCTGAAAAAGGGAATTGGATACAATCAAAGCTGAAATGCATACTTTAGGATGTACTTATGTAGGTTCTATAGTTCTGCTTGTTTTCAAAATTTTGGGATTTTAAAAATTTAGAGTATTTTCTGCAGGTTAGAGTACGTGTTAGTTCAGAATCATGTGTCTGTATACACATATGTAAAAATATGGGCTAGATGTGTTAACTGATACATCTGTTACTTGAACAAGTCTGACCTTGTGAGCTTCTTTCTTTGGTCCTCTGGCAGTTTCCCACAAACAGTGTACTCTGTTTCTCTCTTGTGGACTCTTTTTCTCACCTCTTAATTTGCTGGAAAGGTGCTGATACTCCTCAGGCAATACTTGGGACAATAGAAATAAGAACGTTGTGAAAACTAATGCAGCTAGGAAAGAGGAAGAAAGCCAATCCACAGAGTCATTCTTTTATAAAATACAAGTAATAATTCCTTACTGAAAGAGTGAGGATAAGGAACTAAGATAGCTACTTCAAGTGTAAAATATTTTGACTACTGAAGCTTTTAAGTGATGAGTTTAAGGAGATGTAATAGTTTGCAATAAGGTCTCCAGATATTTTATGGACGAGCAGTGTGGATGATTCTAGCTCAGTTTTATGAAACCATCAGAGGTTTTGAAATATGTAATTTTGTGTTCAAAGAAAAACAAACCTTTGGACAGTACAAAATTAGTTCATGTCAAAAGGGCTGTTTTCAGTCCTGAGTCCCAGTGATTAAATATAAAAAGTGCTGGTTAAAAGTATTATAGCATTACTGAAGTATTTCAGCTTTTATAAAACAGTATGTTTGGCAGAATATTTATTGTGAAATTTCTACCCAGAACCTTGGGGTTATAAGATCAGCTGTCTAATATGAGACAACTGTTGCGGACAGTATAGGCTGCTTAGACTATATGATTAGACTACATGATTAGACTACATGCTACTCAGATTTTTTAAATTGATTTACAATTGTAAATAAGTGTTAATCCCTTTTATATAATATGTATGTATATAAAAGACTCTTATTCTTTGAAGTGTTAGTTTGGATATCAAAGGTAATTTAACTTTTAAATGGATTTAGTATTCATAAACTGTACATCAGCTGAGAACAATATGAGTCCCTTGTTTAAAGGGTTCATTAAGTATTAGTAAGAAAAATACATTCTAAAAGCAAGTTTAATATCTGAGTAAAAGGTGAGGTCTGGGTTATCTGTAGTGCATGAAACTTCCATGTGTACTCTCAAGTTTCTGAGGGATGACAGAGTACTTACTAAATTGTGGTAGGACTATTGTTTAACGCTTTCTTCCTATCCATTATCAAGGGTTTTTTCATCTCCTCAAGATGAATTGGAGTATGGGACCCACCTATGAAAACTTCCAAACAAGAACAGTGCTTCCTCACTAAAATATATCTGCTACGTTCTTGTTGTAATCAAGGTATCACGTGTTTAAAAATTTTAAATGCAGATTTTGTCAGAATAAATTACCACATTTTTTCCAGAATCTTCTTGTGGTTCAGTCCCACCTGTCAGCTAACCCCCAACCAGCTGCTCACTCACTAGCCCCCAGTGGGGTGGGGGAGAGAACTTATGAGACAAAATAAAACTCACTTCAAACTTCTGAAAGCCAATGCGACACAGTGTATATATGAGGGGTTTTGAGCCAAAGAAACCCTCAAAATGTGCATTTTTTGCTTTTAGTACAGGTAAAAGGTGTTTTCTGGAGGTTCACAACCTGAACGTGTCCTTGCCTACATCAGTCAAAACCATACCTGCACCAACAAAAGCTGTAATGCTTTTCTGTTCCCTTTGGAAGCCCCGTGACCATCACTGCAGGAGCTGTAGTTTTCAATCTTTTGTTAGTTCACAAGAAAAGGTGATATCTTGAGAATCTGTGTACCAGGCAGTGCGAAGTTAGCACCAGGCTCTCACTACATTAAGTACAGCACGCCCCTGTCAATGTAAAAGAAGACTTTTCTCTCAATACCAGGTCTTGGTGACCCTAGCGACTGAGAGAATTTTGGTTCATAAGTGTTGTGTGAAAAATCCCTGTATGCTGTATGGTCTGGTCACACATCAGCTTCTAATTTCAAAACCTCACTTTTAGAAATGCTTCTAGAGTGACAGTCTCTGCTGAACAGAAATAGGCTCACGTTGCTTTGCTAGGAGGAAGACAGACATCAATGCCTCTGCTTCATTGTAGAACCTAGACCCACCTGTTGCTCTAAGAACTGGAAATGTAAACCTGTTTCAGCTACTTAGGATGCCTCTGTTTCATGTTCGTACAGGATCAAATATTGTGGGGTCTGGGCCTGCCATTAGGATGTCTAAATGCTGTGGTGTATAAACAAGAATGGTTATAAGTGGAAATTTCCAAACTGGCTGTAGCTTAGCCTCATTCCTAGAGGCTTTGTGTATTGAAAGTGTTCATCCTGTGAGTCTGAAGTCTAAACGTGTGATTCATGTATTGCTTAGGTCATAATGGTGAGTGACTGGCTCAGTGCCAATCAGCAGATCTAAAGCAAAGGAGACCTTGCATGAGAGCAGGCTTCCAGCTCATTTAGACCAAAGAGGCCATCTAGGGCTTTTCTCAAAGTAGCCACTGCCAGTTTCCTTCCACTGAGGGAATGAGAGTCCTCAACAAAGTAAGATTTTTTTTTTTATATATATAGATTGCATCCATTCTCTCACATCTTTGTCTTTTCAATGAGCAGCTGGGGATGTGAGAGAAAGTGTTAAAATTTATTACATTTTTTTTTAAGACCCTGAAAGAAGACATAAGCAGATCCATTTCAACCTTAGTTAAGACAGCAATTCTTAACAAGTATGTGGACAGGTTGCATTCAGAGATAAAGGGATGAGTATTTTAGGTTTCTTTTGGTCTTGTTTTTTCAAGAGGTGCTATATAGTATACTTCAGGGCCTCAATAAAGCATTCACATTTCTATTTTTGTTCCAATTTTGAAGTACCAAGAAAACAATTGCAATCTTTTTCTCCCTTTCCTTCTGGCATTATTATAATAAATTTCCTGGGCAACTTCTGAGATAAATGTAACAAGTGTTAGCACATAGCTATTAAATCTTCTAAGACTGTGAAATAGCTGTTCCTGTCTGGCCATTTGCAGCCTTGTAATAAAGCATGTTTTAACTACAAAATCTATCAAAGGTACAGAAAAGTTCTCACATTCTGTTTTCCCATAGTAGACCCTGGTATGCCTCAATGTATGAAATAATATCACTGTCAGCTGTAGCTCTAGATTCATATATGCACAATTAAGAGTGTAATAGAATTTCTTCTTTTTATGGTTTCAGCATAGGACTCAATCGATATAATCTTTGCTGTTTGATACTAATTTTGATACTTGTCTAGGATGAGATCTAGAACACAGGTGCTATTTTCAATCACGTTTTGTACCTGCCAGTATAAATTATTATTGGCTTGGGTTTAAGCTTAGAATTCATTCCGCATTGTACTGTTTAAAGTCTATTCTCTCTGTCAGATCTGTTCTGCACTTGCACACAGCACATCTTTACCAAGAGCACGCAGCAGCTTGTTATTTCTAGCCCATTACTCTGCATAATGCGATGCATGAGATTATGACATTTTGGAGACAGGAAACAATCTAATACCAGTTTGAGGCTCTTTTAGTGGTGAGATTTTTCCCTTCCATCAATTCTACTACAAAGATGATGTAAGTTTTCAAAGGAGTGGGATGAGGATGTAGATGAGGAACTTAGTCCTGCTTTATCTTCAAGTACCGCTCATCTTTTTCACTTAAACACCTTCCTAAAAAACATGGTCCACTAAAAATATATCTCTAGAAAGTGTAAAAGTCTCTGCTGATTTTTTTGAATTTAAGTCTCTAAGTCTTTGGTGTTTTCATCCCGCATCTTCAGATCCACCAATGTTTTATTACAATGCTTTAATTCCTTAGGGCAAGCTAAACAGTTGTGTTCAATGTTAGCTCCCAGACTTTCTTGCTTTCCCATTCCCTTCTATCTCTATAATTGAGAAACAAGATACTTGCTGAATTTCTCCAAGGGAAATTTTCATTTTACTAGTAATCCCCTTTCCAGGAAGCTTTAAAGCCATGCTCCCCTTCTGTTTCGTAAAGGAGTAATGTGAGTATTACTGAAACCAAATAAAACATTTTCCTGAATTGAATTTTTCAAGTCAGTGCTCCATTAGTAAATTGAATAATTCTACATTATGTTTTGCCTTTTCCTAATGCACTGTTTAAGGCCAGATGTTGTGTGGAGTGGGATGCTGTTGTTCTCTAAGCAAGCCATTTTATTCTTGGGTTACTTTATTGGATGAATTTATAGAGTCCTACCATTACACAGACTCTTCTCTCTTCTCCCCGGCAGTAGCTGTATCTTCTCTAGCCAGATGTGCAGCACTGCTGCCCCTGCAGAGATCTGAGCCATCTGCTCTGCGTCAGTTGGACATATCGTCATTTCTTAAATAATTAGGTGGACTTAACAGCAATATTAAGATACAGTGTTTGACATAAGCTGCAGGGAAAATAGATTTCAGGCTGTGATTTCTGCATACAGTTTTGATACCTTTAGTCAATTACTTCTCCAGTAAACTTGATATTTAACTGTCCGGTGAAAGAATGTGAGTGTGCTTCTCACACAAACAGAAAAGTAAGAAAAAGCCTGACTTTTACCCACTCACTTTCTGTCCTCATTCTTCTTAAAGGGCTCAGCCACTGAGTAACAGCCTGATATCTGCCTTCAGCTGTGAGCACAAAGCTTGGGGTGAGGTTCTGTGGAATTATAAATCACAACAGCTATTTATCTTGCTGGTTATACCTCCCTTCTAGCCAGTATGTGGTGTCAGGTGTTTTACAGACCTACAACAACAGTCTCACTGATGCACAGAGTATTTGTTTCCATCTCAGATAGGGAGAAAAATATTGGTTTCTTAACACTGCAGTGTCACAATTTCCAGAAAAGTAATTTTGAACCATTTCAGGGAGTATAACAATGTATTAGTACAAACTTCTTGACAAATTGTAGCTTGGGTGCTTGCAGAATAGAAGACAAAGCAACACTAAATTATAAAGAACAAAATAGTGCTGATGCTGAAGTATTTTTCTGTTGTTAGAAATAAATTATTTGGAAACACTTCTGGAATGGGATATATCAATCTTGATTTTGCTCCTGTGGTGTTGTGGGTCCACTGATTAAACATTGAATGTTCCCTTTTGTTTATTCCAGAGCTGAGCAATGAAAGAGCCTTAATGTGGTCTGAATTGTAGCATTCATTGCAGGTAACCCCTTTGACTTGGTTCTAACTTTGATGTAATTCATGTAGCTAATAAGGTGTTCTTAGTCATCTTATTTGCCCAGTCTGGACCTAAGACCTGAATAAAACCTCCAGGTGTGTCTTATGACATTGTTTATAGTGATTCAGCAAACTAATGCGAATGCTACTTCCATCTCTGCTCACATAGAACGTCACAGAACAGCTGAGGCCGCAAGAAACCTCTCAAGATCTTTTGGTCCAACCCCCCTGCTCAAACAAATACTGCTAGAGTAGGTTGCCAGACCTGCTCACAAGTCTTAAGCAGGGCAGGATGTTGTTGCACTTTTTTGCGACGAGGGTATGCTGCTGGCTTGTGGTCAGCTTGTGGTTCAACACACCCCCAAGGCTGTCCTCTGCAAAGCTGCTTTCCAGACACTTCCTCTCCAGCATGTATTGGTGCTTGGGGTTATTCCTCTGCAGATGCTGGACTTTGTACCCTGCATTGCTGAGGTTAATTAGATTTCTCTCTGTCTGTCCAGGTCCTGCTGAATGACAGTACATTCCTGCTGAATAGCACAGACTAATATCATCGAGTGTACCAGCCACTCCTCCCAGTTTTGTGCTGTCTGCAGGCTTGCTGAGAGTACACTCAGTTTTGTTTTCCAGGTTATTACTGAAGGTGTCGACAGTGTTGGCTCCAATGTAAAACTGTGGGGTACATTACTAGTGACTTTCCTCCTGCTGGACTTCATGCCACTCATCATAACTCTCTGGGACTGGCAGCTCCACCAGTTTCCCATCTATCCCACTGCCTACTTGCCTAACCCATACCTTGTCAGCTTGTCTGTTATAGGATACTGTTCCAAAAGCCTTACTAAGGTCAGGGTAAACAGCATCCACTGCTCGAACAATAACCGCTGAACTGGTCACCTCACAGAAGGTGATGAGATACTCAGCATGATTTCCTCTGTACAAAGACAGGCCAACTACCTTTGTGCCCTTCACCTGTTTGGAAATGGTTTCCAAAATATGTTGCTTTGTCACCTTCCCAGGGACTAAGGGGAACCTGATGAGCCTGAGCCCAAGTCCTCTCCCAAGTATGTTAAATATTTCCTCCACTATGCAAAACACAGATCACACCAAGTGTTTTGACACAATAATACTAATAACCATCAAGTATTTAAGTGTAGTGACTCATGTTTTTCCAGTTAGATGATTCTGCTCTGAGACACAGAACTGTGGACGAATCTGGTTTGGCAGCAGGGAGGCCCTCCACCAAAGGGAATTTCGGTTGTTCCTAGTATTTGCCAGCATATATGAGAAGTAGCCAGACTTCATCAGTGGTAAAAGATGAAATTCCTATCTCCATTGTGTAATGTTCCTCTTCCAAGAGAAAAAAACAGTAACAGGTTGTTCTGACACTCTGGCCCTATGTGTTGATGCCTCTAAGCGTGCAGGTTATCCCTGCTGCAGAGATGGCAATGAGTCAGTGAGCCTTCCTCGTTTCCTCTTTGTTCCAGGCTCTTACATCTCAGTCTTGAATGTTTTCTGCAACTGTAATTGGTAAGTTGAAGTACTTGAATGGAACTTCCCTGCAAGTGGAACATTATGCCGCATTATGATTCATTTCTAGCCCATTGCAGCTGTTCCTCATCTGAAAAATATGGAATTTAGTAGTCTTCTGGTGAATTGTGCTCCTTGTACAACGAGGGGCAGGTGGGGGTGGGGAGAAGCTTTTTAAGGCAGCTATTTGATCTGTGCTCACAGTTTTACCACAGCAGCATGCTGTAACATAAAATTTAAGAGGTCAGTAAACAACTTGGCAGTAACTAAGCAATTTAAACAAAAGCTTCTCCTCCGTATTTGATGATTGGAGGGAGAGGAGGAGAATCAGGATTCTATTGTTTAATGTGTTACCGCAGTTGCTCCATTTCTAAGGAGCTGTGTTTAATAAGGATAGTAACTATTGCATTAAAATGGCAAGCTTTTTTTCCCAGATCATTGTTGAATTTGTTTTTTGAAATCGATGGTTGACACATTGCCACTAATGAGTTCTGTATCCTCCAACGAATGTAAAAAATGTGTGCCTGCACTGGGGAATTTACAACTGAGTTGGTTATGCCCCACTTTTTAACAATTAGGATCAGAAAGATCTATGATCTGCATGCAACTAATGAAGGTACTGATTAATGTTATTTTTCTCTTTAAGGCCTTTATGTGCTCTTTTCCTGACCTAAAAATATTTTACAGTATCCAGTCTATGATAAAACTTGCTTTCATTACGGAAACTGCACTAATAAAGTTATGTGGTGTATTTTATATAAAAAACCCCTCCTGCATGTTAATTATTAGACACATGATTGTCCTGGTTTTTTGTACTATGTGGTCAAGACATTATTGGATAATGCTATAATTGTCTAGCAGACAGATGGTAGATTAACAAAATACATGGATCTGAATGCTTCATCGATTTGCATCTCTTCCAGTAATGATGAATTTCTACTTACTCTTTAACCATATTCAAGGAAAATTTAAAGATCAATTTCATATTCTGATTATAATTCAATCACCTGGATTTTTTTTCTATAATAAGTGAATTCATACAAATAACAGATTTGAATTTTGGCATAATAGACCCTATTTGTTTTTGTAATTTAGATACAAAGACTAGCGAGCATCATGGGCTAAAGCAAATATCACTGGTTTTGGAAACAACCATACAAGCTGTTCTCAATTAAACTGAAAATTCAGCGATGTTTGACTCTGAGGATTCTGGTCTGACCCTTACCTCACAGACTTGCAAACACACATTGGTGTGTACACAAAGGGATTTGGGGCAGCATCTGCTGGAGCAGGGCCGAGAATGGAGACAGCACCAGGACAGAAGTGATGAGGGGCTCAGTCGGGGCAGGCACTGCAGGAGCACCACACCCAGCTGCTGACGATGCACAGCCCTCCCCAATATCCTACAAGTACACTGGGCCTTCATCTTCTCCACCCTGGGAGCACCGTGGGGCCCTGTGCAGAAGGACCAGTCAGTGATATGGGACTGATACCAGAGCCATTGGTTTCAATTGGCTCTTTTATTTCTAGATTTTGAGAGAGCAAGTTTGATGCCAAGTGCTGCTCAGGAAAGTAGTCAGTGCTTTTGCTTTATTACATATGTATATGTGCATGCACACACACATATATGTGAAGTGCATATACATATATATATATATACATGTATATGTATATATATATACATGTATATATATATATATATACACACACACACTTCAAGTTCCATACCTGCTGTTATCTCTAATGATCTTTTTTATATGACTGAAAAAAGAAGAATTATGTATTTTTCAGGATGGGTGTGTGTTTTTTCAAAAATACCTTTAGTGCTGGATCCTGCTGGCCCTTAACATGTACCATTCACAGTGTTTGTGCTTCTAATTTGCACAAAGTGAAACAGGTGTAGTGGGTTGATGTGGGTCAGCAGCCACACAGCCACTTACTTGTTCATTCTCCACTCCTGCAGAATAGGGAGAAAATACAAGAAAGGCAAGAAGACTCCTGGATAGGGATAAAGGCAGTCAGGGAAAATAAAAGCTGTGTGTACAAATATAACAAGAGGAGGAGTTAATCCACTACTTCCCATCGCTGGGTACATGTCCATCCACTTCATGAGAAACAGAGCCTCAGCATGTAAAAGTTCTGCTCAGGAGGACAATTACCACAACTGTGAATGTATGTGTGTCCCCTTCCTCCTCCATTCTACTTGCTTTTATTGCTCAGCTCTTTGATATGCACTAAATTCCTTCATCCTTCTGCATTACGCACTGAATTCCTTCATCTTTCTGTGTTTTCCACCAAGTGCACCTGGATTCTTGACAGAAGGCAGTCCTAGGAATGGGCTTGGCTTTTCCCAGGAGAGGAGAAACCCATGCTGCTTTTTCCAGCTATTTCTTTTTATGCACTGTGAGATCTTCGTGTTCTCACAGTATATAAGCACTCTGTTTGGGTAGCTTTTTGGATATCTTCTCCAGTAGCCTGAAGTTTTACACTTGAACAGCACTGAAACCTATGATTTGTGAGTTGAAGCTGAAGGGAGAAAGTATAATAATGCCTTTTTCAGGCATCTGTTTCTGAAAGAAATGTAGAAGTGGTCTACGGAGGCAGCTGTCGTTTGACAAAGCTTGTGTGTCCCCAACCCAGAGCAAAATTTAGGGGACATTGGAGTCCCCCCAAAAGATGTTTGAATATGGTTGTTGTGGCTGAGACCTGCCTTTTGGAGGTCTTTTGGCTTTTGTTGGTGTTGTTGGTTTGGGGGTGGGGGGGGGTGTTTGTTTGTTTGTTTGTTTGTTTTTTGTTTGGAGCTCTAGTGCAATTTGGAATCAGATCCCTCCCTAGTCCTCACTTGTAATTGTTCACAAAGCAGTTTTCGTGCATACAAGCAAGGTTATTTGAAGGAAGGCTGTATGAAAACCACTTCTTTCCGAGTGTGGTTCAGCCTCTAATGGGGATGGAAGACACTGGTGGTACCTTTCAGCAGCTTGGTACTGCTTCTGCATGGGGACCACTTATCCAGGGAACTATGCAAAATGTAGTTTCAAGTAAAATACACCAGCTGCAGACAGACGTTGTGTCTTTGATGACAATTGCTTCAATGCACCATGTTCATCTTGCACTAATTTTCCAGTTACTTAGGGCAGACCTAGGGAACACTGCAGAGAATGCCAGGAGGTTTAGTTGTTGGCATGGTCTGCAAGCTGGGGCTTTTCCCCTAGGCCTGTGGAAGCAGCTTACTTCATGTAGGTGAGCCCTTGGAGCAGCATTCAACTTTTCACTGTGAAGCACTCCGACCTGAGTCCTCAGAGGAGTGAAGGGCTCTACACTGAATATTCTTACATCTTAATTTCTGTGTGATGAGAATGCACTTGCTGCTGTATGCCTTGGATGCCAAGTGCATGACTGTTGGACTCGCTTGAACTGGCTAAGCACAGTAAATCCAGAACTAATGGTGATTATGCTTTGGATGGGTCTGATACCTATTTACATACAGTTTCTTCACTTAGGGAGGGTACATCATGTTAAGATAGATCTACAGAATTGCTCTAACCACCTCCTGAAGGCAGGAGGCCTAGGAGAAGAGAGGATGCTTAAGCATTGCAAGAAGGGTTTTTCCAGGCGTGAGAAGGTAAAGGGCACGGCTCTAGCTGAAGCTAAATCCTTTGAAAGACAGAAGTGTTTGTAGACTGAAGGGCTGGCTGAGCATGCAGGAGTTGTGGACAGGGCAGTTGTGACCTGCCAAGGCACAGAGCACTGCTAACAGGGAAGGTGCTTGCTTACCTGGAGGAGAGGTTACTTAGTGTTTATTCAAATGCAAGGATGAGAGCATTTTAAGAAAATACAGCTTTGCAACCAGTGATGAACAAATCTGTACAATGCCTTGCTTCAGAAGGCTTTTTTTGGCCTGAGTGTGGAGCACCATGCTGGGTGGCTGCAATGTGATCACTGCAGCTCTGTCCCCACGGCCAACACACTGGTGGCATGCCACGCTTACTGTGCGTGGCAGGAAAGCCCCGTAAGGAAACTCAATACAGAGAGAATTACAATAGCTTGTCTTTGTGGCTGCAGGGGCTTGTTTTTTGCTGTTGTGAGGCTGTACAGGGATATATAAAGTGACAACCTGTTCAAACTATGCAGCTGCACGAACTCTTTTCATGCTGCATCTGATGCCGTGCCTTTTTGGTGGAACGGCCAAGGTCAGAAGCGTTGTAAGGGTTCCTGAAGTGCCATGTGGCTTTCACATATCCCAAGTGGCAGGCACAGTGCTTCACATTTCCAGGGGCAGGGTATCCCTCCATTGAGGAGAGCTTCCTCTTGTTATGCAGATGTCTTTTGGCCAAACAAATGTGGAAGTGGATCTAAGTTAAGCAAGTAGTTCAGAAAAAGGAATATCTCGTTTTTGCACTGACTATGCCAAAGATAATCTGAAAATGAGCATATGTGCAGGCTTTCCATGCTTCTGTGAAATTCTGCTTCTGACTGGAGGTGGGTATGTCTCTCTAGTGCCACAAGTTCTCATTTTGTTGAAGGAAGTTTCACAGGCATCACACGAAACAATAATCTGGTGCTTCAAAATAAGATCCATAGTAACTGTGGTAGCCAGTTAGATTTATTTATGTATTTACTTTTAATCTGGAATTCAGGAAAAAGTAGTTTCTATGTGAAAAGCATTGGTTTTCAGATTGAAATTTTTACTGAAATGGAAGAAACACTGAGAGTTTCCATTGCTGATCTCTTCTTCTTAGTCCAGCTCTGTGATTTTTCCTGCCCAAGCAGAGTATACACAGCACATCATAAGCAGGTGATTATTGACAAGAGATGCAGGTTGTTCACTTTAGCCCAAAGGGATGAATGTTGCTGTAGAATTGCTCCCATTCACTGCAAGGCAGTGTTATCTTTAGCTTTGATTAACTTTGCTTTTTTCTCTAACACTCTGGGATCTTTTTTCCACATGTCTGGCTGCTGTTGAGAAGAGAGCTGAACATATTTTTCCTGATCACTGCCATGCTGATCACTGACTGCTGACAGTATAAGGCCTTTTGCAGCTCATTGAGAACTTGCATTTCTTTCCCTGCCCTCCATTTTTCAAATTTCATAAGTTATTTGCACATCTGTGTTGGCCCTTGTTAGTACAATCTCTGTTCCAGCATTTCTCATGTATGCTGAGAAGCAGCAGGAGAAATTAAGCTGAGTCTAGAACAATAATGAGCAGTTTTCTTCATTGGTACAAAACTTATCTTTTAGTTTCATGGTATTCTGTGATGGGTAGGAGGTCCTTAGGGCCCTTAGAGCCTCACCTCAAATACATGCAAACTTTTCACTGTTCAGACAGTTTGCTATTAGAGCATGTCCATTTCATTCCCACTGTGGGTACGATTTGAGGAGGGAGGACTTAACTGCCACAGTGCTTCAGGGAACAAGCTGAGTGCATGAGGTCGAATATGGGTATGGGAAGAAGAGAGAAATCATTCAATGCAGACACAATTTCCTATTTTTCCCCTGTGTAGAGCGCAATGCATGCTCTAGCATGGCCGAATGGTGCTAACCTGCTAATGTAGACTGATTTTACAGCTATGTGCCTTGTACTGTCATTGCCATTTGACACTCGTATGTACCTGTGATGCACAGAAGATTTAAAGTCTTCGTATAAAGATGAATTTTATAGCTTGCTTTCCTCTTGGTATTGGTCATACTAATTATTCTTCAGTTCCCCAGGGCAGTTTGAAAGAATTAAAGGGCATAAGAGAGTTCAGTCTTAATTATGCAAAAACTGTTTCTCATTGAATGATGATCTGATGCTTGAATAATTGTAGATTAGGGATTAAACAGGGATTAAACTTACTTTGTTGTACTGCAACTGTAACTGGTGATCTGGGACTGAGGTTTTGTCCAAGTTCAGGAGGATGAGTAGATATGTGGAAGTTTCAGCACTCAGTCACTTGCTGAGGACAGAATAAGAAGTGAACATAGGAAAAGTACTGTATCTCTGTAAAGCCATAAACGCTAACCTTTACTCTCTTCTGAGCCTTAAAATTTGGCTTAACCACTGACAGATGGAAATTGGTTTGCTCAGTTTTGCCTCTAACTTGTGTTGTGGTTTAGGAGTGATGCTGCCCGATACAGTTCTCCCACTGTGACTCTCCAAACCACTCTTCCCCTTCCCCTCCTGCTGTGGCAGGACAGGGAGGAGAATTGGAGGCACAAAAGGTTAAGACCACAGGCTGAGATAAGAACAATTTACTGGAAACAGCAATGAGATAAGACAATAAACTGTAACAGCAACAAAACTGATGGCAGAGGGTGCAAGAAGGAGGTGAACGATTGACACAGAAAGCCCCCTCAACAACAGACAATATCTGACCACTCCCGCTGCCACACAACACCCACCCAGAAGGAAACATTCTCCCTGGAAGAGACTCCCTTCCTCCTGCCAGGGACAATGATGTGAGGTCATACAGAAGAACTTCTGTCCTAGCCATGCCCCCTCCTGGCTACTGTAAAAATTAACCCTGTCCTGGCTGGAACCAGATAGTTGCTGCTTAAGTTCCTCTGCAGAAACCCCAGCATCAAGCTTATCATTCTCAATGTAAAAATACATTTTCATGGCGACTTGCTAATGCCTCTGCTCTTGTAAGTCTTGAGGTTTCATTCACTTCTATGAGTAAACATTAAATATGCAATTATGGTGTTGTGGAGATGTGGATCTGTGATTTCCATCTTCACCTCTGACTTTAACTTTCTGTGATATTATCATTTTAAAGAAGTGGAATAGCCTGCTGCCTGCTCTCTCAATGCTGGGAGGAAAGGGGAAGAGAAGAGATACTGCTTATATTTGACTTGATAAATGCAAAGTCAGTTCAGGAGTCTGAATATTTGCTGAATGACTTGTGTGTTACCTGTAAAGTCAGACTGAATGTATCTCAGTTTTGGCTCAGAAAAATTCCAGGACACTCCTATTTGTGGAAGTGTGGAGGGAGGGTTTCTTGATTTGTGTTTGTTTGCCTGCTTTCTCAAATTATATCAGGATTATGAGAACATTTCCTTCTTCTGAGCTGCATAAGACATTAGCAGAAATGACGTTTTTGCCTAAAAGATTTGAATCCATGTCTGTCTTCTGTCAATCGACTACTGCAAGGATGGGATAGCTTTCCAGTTCTGCAGCTCTGTCACACAAAGCAGAGATATTTATCAAGCAAGTCAGCAAGAATGTTGTCTGAAAGAATGAAGATTTTGATTCACACATCTGTTCCAGTGCATGTATAATAGCAAAATTAGCAACTCTGTCTTAAGTTTTATGCCACTCTAGAAAAACTGATATGCTATCAGTGAGATTTCTCCTGGGATGTAACGGGTTTAACTTACCCAGGACTAAGGAAATGCTCTATGCAGGAGGGTATTGATTAAAAGGCAATGTTCAGTGCTTTCTACTTTGGTATTTATGCGGATCCTTTATATTTTTCTAAGGGCTCAAACCTGTATATTTAATTTTGGATTTGTTAGAAACTTGCATTTGAGCTGAATACAAACAAAAGCATTGTGAGGTTTGTGCATTCATGTTTGCTTTTGTTCAATGGTCAAACCAGGAAATGTTATCTATGCAGCCTTACTTTTGACTTTCTTTGCAGGGACAGTCATGAAATACAGGGGAAATGTGAGAGCTCTCTCACTGCACTCTTTCACCACCAGCCAGTGTTACAGGACACCTTACAATGCTGTAATATATCCCTTGTTTTTCGTTTTCAGTGTGGGTCCGGATAAGATGTGGAACAGCTCGTAGGACAAAAGGTGGCTTAGATCCATGCTGCATTGAGCACAAGGGCATGAACTTTAGAGTTACAATAATTTCATTACATCCTAAAAATAAGAAGCAATTGGACAGCTTGTCTGAGACTTACTTTACCTACAAGGACAGGAAAAAGACTGCATGATAAACCTGTAAACACTAATCTTCAATTTACGTTTTGGAATATACTGTTATAAGGAAAATGCCCAGAGTAACCCTTTGTGAATGAGAAATTGCCTTAGTCCTCAATTCCAAAGTGTAACTGTCAGTAAATTGCAGGTGAAATGTTTTGCTGTCAGGGCTTGTTGCAAAGAGTTTCCCCGCAATAACTTTCCTGTTTTTAGAGCATTCTGCTTCCAAAGTGTGCATGCTCAGAGAGAATGAGATATCAGGGTGGGTAAATCCAAGACATTTCTCAGTCAGAGTCATCCAGAACAAAAGGACCTTTTTGTTTAATTTTTTGGCAAGATGCTGAATGGTAGCTCTGAAGAAGTTTGGGCTACTCTTTGTATGCCTGAAGTATCTTTAAACAGGCTTCCATGCATTGGGAGTATGAGAATAGATTTACAAGAGAGGATACAGCAAAGCTGATGTGAGTATTGGTGTAAAGAACCACTTAAAGTTCGTATTTATGCTCACTGAATGGTGTTCTCAATTTCAATTAAGTATTTTTGTTTCATGCAGATGCTACAAAGCTTTTTTCAACCACATCCCCACTCAATTGCAATTTCCCACTCAATTGTTGCAAGAGAGTCCTGGTTATCTGTGGTGGAAGGAGACGGAGCAGAGGACAGTGACAGCCGTGGCTGTGGAAAGCAAATACAGATAATACAAAACACACACAAATCAGGTTATAAAAATGCACAGTAAAAGTGTGACTGAGCTGAGATGTCGGTGAGCTAACACTCACTTAAGCCAGTTGGACACTGCCCGTGTGAGCCTGGGTACGTGGGTTCTGAGTCCAAGCTGGCTATGCCTGGAGCCAGCACAGCTGCCTCTCTACCTGTAGCCTGTGTAGCCCAGCACCTGAATACTCTGCCCATGGTTCGTGGTAAACTCATTTGGCTGAGTTTGATATAAATGTATTTTCCCAAACTTTACCAGGCCCTTTTGCATTATATTTTTGCCCTCAGCTGAGCGTTTTTAACCCACTCTTAAGCCTATAAAACCCTTCCTCTTTGGTAGAGGATTTCCTGTCTTCGAATTGAAATTTGTCGCTTTTCTAAGAATGCCATGGAATTGCTTTCTACAGGATGGTGATATCCTAAGATTTCAGTTCTGAATAGATATGACTGTATGTAAGAGCCATTTGGAGGAAACTGAGGAAAAAAACCTATGAACAATGTTTCCAGATTGTGTAGGAAAGTTAGTAAAATTGAATAAATTGGAGAGATGCCAGGAAACTAAATGAGAGCAATAAGAAGTGGTTGCTTTTTTTAGAATTTCTGAATTCCCCATTTTAGTTGGATGTGAAAATACTTGTTCATTAAATTGTCATTAATAATATGTAGATCCCTATAGATGATTTTAATAGAATAGGATAAGTCTTCAGAACTCAACAAAACAAAAGCAATATTTTAATGATAAACTAAGGCCAAGCAATAATTGGCCGTGAGCGTGGGTACGTGTCTCCCTGTAGCGTTAAATACTCCACATAGATTTCTGACTGGAGTGAACTGAAATGTGGGGTGGAGGGGATGCATCTCTGCTCCCCAGCATCTGCTGCAAACTGCTGGATTGCTGCGAAGCATAGGCATCCTCTGACCACTACAGCCACTTTTTACTGTATTATTTCTTTATCTTGGTAAGCTGACTTTCACCACAGTTTTGGAGCAGATGGGCAGTAGCTCTCAGTGATCTCTCCCTCACTTGTGGAAGTAATGGTCTTTCCACAGTTATATAAGCTGGAGTAAGATTTTAGCATAAGCAAGGCACAAGCTATGTCCCGTGCCTTTGAACTGCAGCAAACGTCCATCTGTTGTTCGAATGCCATTTGGAATGCTTAACCCCTGCCAAATCCTGTTGTCTTTGAAGTTCATGGGAGTCTTGCCACTGACTCCAGTTGGGACAGAATTTAGATGACAGCATTTCTGTTTGCCTTTGTTTCACATAATTTTTGTGTGGACTCTAACAGACAATAATATCTACTTATGATCAGGGTTGGATGGAGAAAGAGGGAATTTATAAGCAATATGTCTCTCTGGCCTAGTGATGGAGAATATTCTAGCTCACTGATTTTAAGAGGTTAAATTTTGATGATGATGTTGTCTTTTCTAATTCCCTTTTAAGAATCATTTCCTGGTGGTATGTCTTGACAGAGGGGGATTTAATTACATGAACTTGGACATCATACCAGTTATTTAAAAATCAATTATTCATAGAGTGCTGCTTTTCCTGAACAGTGAAGAAATATTTATTCTTGTTAAGAAAGACAGATGAATGACTCCAGATCCTCTTTGTAGTGAGTGGTTGTATGGAATATTTAATCTTTTGGTAATATACAGTTCCACACTTGTGGAATCTATCAACTTTTATTTCTGGATCACTTACATACTTGTGATGTGTAGTATGCTTTTAAGCATCTGCTTAAGTATTGCCTGCTCTTAATATTTTCAGGATCTGTGATTATACCATATGCTGCCATGGAGAGGATTATACTGTCAGTGTTGTGTCAGAGTAGCATGGAATTGCAGTCTGATGTATAATTAGAAGGACATACTCAGGAACGTTTCTTAGGTGACTGAATTTATATTGATTATTCAGAAGAAGTGCACATCAAACTACAGACTTTGCGTCTATGTAAGAAGCATACGTACACTTCAAATGCCACAGGCTGGTAGGGCACAGAAAAAATACGAAAGGATGAGCAGAAATGGATGCAGACCAGATCAAGTGCTCAGAACAGATTAGGGAGAGGTGTTTTGTGTAAAGTGATTTTGTGCTTAGTGGCTCCTCATCTTTCTTAGTGCCAGACTGTTCCTGTCACACAGATTAGAGATGGCTGGAGGGAGGATTCAGAGAGCTCTGAAAGGCCTTTGCTGCAGCCAGCACCTACGAGACACAGCAGCGCATCTCTCTGGTGCTGGGATAAGCAAGGAGAGGCTGGTTTTGTGGAGAATATTTTGCAGATGGGAAGAAACTGCACTGTTGTGGTACATGCCAGATTTATCCATGGCAGGACACATCAAAGCAGTCCTAGTGCTTCAGGAAAGCTGGCCCTATCAGATGCTGCAGCTCTGGTGCTGGACAAAGAGGACAAAAGGGTCTAAATTGCCCAAAATAAAGGCTACTTCTCTTTCTGCTGAGTGAATAAAAAGTCATGGCTGAAGACAGTCTCCCTTTTGCCTTTGCTTTTTCTCAACCCATAAGTGCAAATTATCATAAATAATGTGGGTTTGGTCCAGAATCTCCAGCTGTTATTTTAAGGATACCCTGTGTTTACAGGCTCACGTTGGAAACACAATAGATGATGTAAAATAGATGGTTCCACATTGTGTGGAACTCTAGCTCATTGTTTAGGGTGCTGCAGAATTTAACATGAGATCTAAATGTACTTCCAGGTGCTCTAGTTCAACACCTTGGGGTATGTCTCTTGCTGATGAGATGAAAACCCCTATAGCTAAAGAGCTTGTTCTTATATTTCTTCTACCAGATGCAAGATGGGCGTTTCAGGTGTTTATCAATGTATATTTTAACCAAGAAGGAAATACATGTCTTGAGGAGGAATCATTGTAAATGTAGATACAATAACTATTACTAATTTCCAAGGGATTGTTTATACCAGAAGTGTTGTCAGAATCTTGCTTGACTTTTGCATCACTGTGAAGCTGTAGAACTCACTGGAGTTTCTGGTTTGCAAACCTGAAAAGAAGACCATAATCATAGCTTCTGTCTGTAAAGTTATGTGTACACAGGACTTCTTATGGTTGCCCTGTGCAGCTACTAAATATTTTATATGAAGTGCTATTTTGAGCATTATATAATTATTTGAAGCTAAACATGGTGTCTCTTTATGACATGAGATTTGTGAGTAGCAAAGGCTAAAGCGTGTAGAATATTTTTGCCAAAACTATTTATTTCTTGCAGTAATCTGCTAAAGTCAGATATATTTGAGCAGAGATTTAGGCAAGACTTCTCTTAGAGGAAAAACAGTCATTTTGACAGGGATTTATGAATGACCATTTAGACTAGCATTGTGGCCTGCAACATTCAGTGTCCTGTCACTGCTCCTAGCTGCTCACAGATTTTTTCCAAGGAAAGTTTAGTAAAACCATCTATAGAATTGAGATTTTTTTTAAGATTGTATTTAAAATTAATTCATCAAAGTAATCTCATTGGTTCTCCTTTGTCTCCAAGTATTGCTGAATAATTTCAGCTGCATTCTATGGTGCTGAAGTTATAAGCAAAAAACACTGTTTCTGTTTATTGGAAATGTAACCTTGAAAAGATAGAAAGAAACTATTACAATTGTATAAATTATTGAAGCACCAACTGTGAGACAACTCACGGAAAAAAACCCTGATATTTTAATGCTGAGAAGTCTGGGGTTGTTCAGCCTAGATAGGAGGAGGCTTCGGGGAGACCTTCCAGTACCTAAATGGGGCTACAAGAGAGCTGGAGGGGGAGTTTCTACCCTTTGCCCTTGCATGTAGTGAGAAGATATGGGGGAATGGCTTCATTCTGAAAGATCAGATGTAATAAAGAAATTTTTTGTGGTGAGGGTAGTGAGACCCTGGAATAGGTGGCCCAGAGAAGTGGTAGATGCCACAAACCTGGAAACTTTCAAGGTCAGGTTGGATGGAGCTCTGAGCAACCTGATCTTGTAAAGATGTCCCTACTCTTTGTGGGGGGGGTTGGGCTACATGACCTTCAAAGCCTCACTCCAACCCAAACTATTCTGTGATTCAATTCAGTCCTAGTAGTACAGCCTTACAGTCTTTTTTTAGCTGTCTTTTACTGGCGGCCTCATTTACTAACCACATCACAGGTTGTGTTGTATTGTTGCTTTTTGATTCTGGTAACAATCTTTTCAGATGGGTTTCCCGCTTAATTTCAGACTGGTGTACTCACAACACTTGGTTTATACACCTTTTACATCATACAAGAAAATATCTAAGTTTTTGATTCAATTGGTCGTTTTGCTTTGTAATACATATTTTGGCGGGTTTAAGAAATGTGGGGGTTTTCTTGACCAAAAAAAAAAAAAAAATCCAACAGGGCAATAGTAGTATACCTACTGGCATTTAGAATTCTTTTCAATTCAAGGAATTGTGCATATTTTCAGTCAGATCTAGGGTTCATGTGAATAATTCAGGCTTAGGATACTGCAGTTAAATTCATGCTTGAGACTTACGGGAGAGCGCGGCTCTGGTTTTAATATGTTATACCAAAGCTCGTAAAACTCATTCTTTACTGTCACAGTCAGTGATACTTAGATGTAAAATTAAACTGAGAAGCATTATTGCATCCACACATTTCTATTTTTTCAGTGGGGCTTACATTTATGCCCCTCTTGTGTCACAGATAATGATTATGGGTAGGTCTGGCCCCACAGCGCTGTGCGTCGGATCTGTGACTTTGCTGTAACAGAGCAAGAAGAAACAGGCAGGCAGCACTGAACAGAAGAAGTTCTGTGGGTCTGTCACTCTGCTTCTGAGTGGCACTTAACAGCTTGTGAAAGTGGGTGACCAGACTCCTGGGATCTTACCTTTCCCTGCCTGCTTTGGTGGCAGGCTCTCTCCTGCAAGGGAACACACTGGTCCCTTTGTTATCCCACAAAAAGAGCACCCTATGTTTCTTTTTGATTAGTCTATGTCTACTTTTATTAATTTTCTAAGTGATTGTATCTATGGGTTGGAATCCTTGAATTTAATATCATAATCTCTCAACTTTTGGAGAGTTTTGTAGGTAAGAAACAGTAGCTGAAAGACTGCAAAGTTTAAGTAAAGCATGAGATATATTTGACCTTCTCTTCATGAATGTTTTGTAAGCTTGAAAGAGTATATGTGGACTCCACAGGATTCCTGTATACATAATTCATACCATTACAGAAAAATAATTATTCATCTGTATTTATTCACTAGTGTAAAAATGTACAGTGGTTGTCTGTTGATCTCTTTTCTCTGAAAATATTTGGAAACACTTGAGATTTAATGGATATATTTGTAATAATATTTTTAAGAGAAGCTTAGAGGAAATAAAGATTACTTGGATTATAAATATTTTTTCTTCTTGTAGCTAAAGGAACCATATGCCTTTTTTTTTTCCTAGGCAGTGGTGGTGCATTCTGCTTCTCAGGGCCATTGAGTGATGAGGTTTTTCTTCTCTAATAGTTTGAGTTTGAGGTTTTTAATTGTATTTTATAGAGAAACTGTTGAAAAATGTGAATATGCACTCTTTAAAAGCCTCAACATCTTTCCTGTCCCACTTCTGAAGGCTTTGGCAAAGTTATGCTTGCGTACTGTTCTTGGGATTCAGTGGTACTGTCTTGCACTTGGCTTGTTTCATTCAAAGTGTGGAAGTCCTATGAGCAAGGAATCCTTCATTTTGCTGTGATTCATCCAAACGAGCTCAGTGACAGTGAAGTGGTTTTGATGGTAAGATGCGGTGGCTGGGAGGTTGTTTGAGAACACGGGGCTGCCACCAGTTCTGTCAGTGTTTTACTGGAAGATTTTCTGTTCGAGGAGGGAGCAAGTCATCTAAAGCTTTCATACACCATAGTAACAGCTGTTGGTTTTCAATATTAAAATTAATTGAAATTTTTGCAAGAAGTTTGGGTTTCTACGTCAAAGTGTATATATCTGCGGGCCTCTAAGATTTAATCCTTACTTCATGTAGAAACTATTCCCATGGTGCTTGCAGCATCTGCGTAGTCCTGTGGGAAAAAAAAGTTTTCCACATATTTGTCCTCTGCCTTTTCTACTTTTTCTTTCTTTTTCACTTTCTGGTCTAGCCTTTTTCTGCCTTTTTGCCTGTGATATTTCTTTCCCTTCCTTCAATCTGTATCACTTCCTCCACTGGTTGCCTGCCAGCTGCTATTTGCTTTTGAGGATGGGGCATCTGTACGTGAGGCAGGTGAATCTGATAGGTGTTCCCATTCTAATAAGAATGTCATAGAAGCAAAGAAGCAAAGCTGTTCTTATTTATATTGGCCTTGTAAGTGGTCCCTTCAGGGTCAGGAACATGAAAATATTTTGGTTTCTTTTGTTTTAGGCAGCAGAATAGGGCACACTGTAAAAACTGGTTCAGATGTGGGTTGGGTATGATTTCTTGCCCACAAAGCTCCTTGCAGCAATCCCTGTGCTGAGGACTTACAAATCTTCTCAGCTTGCCTCCTTCTCTTCCCTGCTCCTTTCCTGGAAGGACTGGACACAGCAAAAGGTACCTGCATGGGAAGTGATGTTGGCAGAAACCCAAGAGGGGCTTCCTTCCTAAAAAACAAGCAAGCTGTGGATTAAGAGAGCTGTACAGTGAGGATAAAGTCTAACACAACCAGCCAGCTTTCTGTTACCTCTCATGTTAGGAATTCATTAAGCCTTGCCCCAGGAGCACCAGCTGCAGTGCTGTGTTGCTTACTTTTTGGAACACAGCATGCATCAAACCTTCCTTTGCTTGGTTGCGCTTGATGCTTCCTTTGTTCTTTACAGATGGCTGCAAAACGATAATTCCAAATGTGAATGCATTAAGCATGTCTTACACCTAACACTAACTGTGTTTTATGCTGTCAGTGTGGGTGGTGGGCTGCTTTTTGGGTTTTGGAGGCATCCTACTCTGTTACCGCAGATAATTGTGTTGGCTAAGTGCCGTCTTTTTGTGGAGAATTGAGACAGGATTTACTAATAGCAGTAGGGCATTTCCTGTTGTGTGCTGGGGATGCATCAGCTTAGGCCTTACACAAACACATCTAAAGCATCAGTGATGCTAGCAGGAGTTTCATCACTGACTTCTGCCAAGTCCAGGCTTTTCTATGTGGCTCTGAAGAGAGATCTGACTTTGCGGTGGTTCTCTATCTTTGTGCTTAGCTTGTGCATGACCCATGTTTAACCTGAGTGCTCTTGATATCTAAATTTCTATAGAAGCTCTCTGGTTTCCTATGTCTCAGTTTGTCTGCCTAACCAGGATGAGGATTTTTAAACAATTCTTTAGCAGGCATAAGAAAAAAGTGTGTTTAACATAACAGCGAGTGTGAAATAAGCAACCTTCTGCTGAAAGTTCACATGCCAAACACAGCTAATCCACCATATGCATGACCTAAAAAGTACAGACATATGGATATTCTTCCCTCCCCCAGTTTCTCAGCCTTTTCATGGTTGCTGCAACTGTAAGTAGCCCAGTAACACTATACGCTTGATCAATGTATGGGATCCGTGATGGTATTTTGCAGTTGGGATTGCTGCATTGCATAGCATGCCTCAAAGTGGAATGAAATAATATCATAAGCTTTTCAGCTGTGACATGTCACCTCGGCAGTCGTGTGCCTTTTGAAAACATATAGGAGTGACAGTTTTCAGCAGCCCAGGGAGGATGATGTGTAGCAGCAAATACTCTGTTCTTGATTCTTATTTAAGTGTTTTGTATGTTCCTGATGAGTTTCCCATACAAGGGACATGAATCCTTCCCTGCCCTCTGACTCCATCTGCTGCAGCCCCTGGAGTTACCTTGGTTCTGGCTTGGAGAGAATAGGACTCGTGGTATAGGGAAAATAATAAGATTTCATACTTTTAGAAAAGGATCTATTTCTTGGCCACAGCATAGGGAATATGTAGCTGTCATACCCTTGGGATTTGTTTTCTTGCCTTCAAAGACCAGTTACAAAAGATTAAGCAGTGGCCAGTGCTTCAACCCCCAAAGTCACTTGAGGTCTGATCCCAAACAGACATCGCATAAGTGGCAGACTTCTTACTCCTTTTCAAGTAGGCTGTTACTCATCCTGGGTCCAGTTTTGTGCCATATAACTCATGACACTTACTGTGTTGCTCCAGCACGTGGTATGTCACCCATTTGGGTCAAGATTAAAAAAAGAACAAGCACAGTACGTCCCACTTCACAGCCAAAGTGTAAGCACGTGCTTCACAACTCTGTTGTAGACAGAACCCAGTTTGGCCAAAGCGAGTATAATCAGTTCATTTGTATGCAGAGCTAAAATTACTGAAGAGTTGCTTCCAGATAAGGATTCATTTAGGGAACTGTGGCAACTGCCTAATTAGCTATAGGTATGGCTTTAATTGCAGTCTGTAGCCAATAAGGAATATATTTGGTCTATAGAAGGAAGCAAAGGAATAGAATATGTGCACGAGGCAGTTTAATGTTTAAAGTACTGTTTGCAAATACAAGCTATTAAAAAAGTGAATCACACTGGAAAATGGTCCCAAGCCATAAAATATTAATTGATCATTAAGTCCTTGTAAGAGGCACTGATATATACTTTGTATCTAAATGTGTCCCCTTTCCATCTGCTTTGTGTACACCAGTGAGGGGAAAAAGCCACATTTCTTAGGGATCAGAATGTAACAATGTTTACGTTTCACAGAGGGTAGGATGTCCAAAGACTGACCAATATTTTACCAATAACAGATTTTATTCTAATGGAAGGATTATGTTAATATTATTGTTTTTCAAATCCAGAGAATACAGAAAACCATGACTTTTTTTGGGACATGGCAGGTATGGAATATGGTATTACTAATTTTATATCAAAGATCTAACTAATCTTCTAGTATAAGAGGATATACATAAAATACAGATAAGTAATTTAAGAGACAACTTGAATCTTTGCCCACCTTGGGGCTGAGCCTGGGGAAACTTTTATCTTGCAGGCAGAGAGCTGGAGTGATGATGACTGCAAGGTCTGGGTTGTGGAGAGTTCTTCAAGAGACAGCATAATACAGGATGACTTCTGTGCCTGTGTAGGGCAAGAGCGTCAACTGATGGAGAGTATCTGAAGGATGTAGCAGCAGACAGAGGAATTTATAGTTATTTAACAATGTAATGATGATTCTTCACAGAATCATAGAATGATTCATGTTAAAGAGGACCTTAAAGATCACCCAGTTCCAGCCCTCCTGCCATGACCAGGCACACCCTTCACTCAGCCAGGTTGGTCAGAGCTCCATCCATCCTGGCCTTGAACATTTCCAGAGATGGGACATCTACAACTTTTCTGAGCAACCTATTCCTGTGCTTCACCACCCTCACAGTGCAGGATTTCTTCTAATCTAAAGCTGTGCTTTCAGGTTGAAGCCATTACACCTTATCCTATCATTATATGACCTTGTCAAAGGTTGCTCTCCAGCTTTCTTTCACTTTAGGTGGCAGAAGGCTGCTATAAGGTCTTCCTGCAGCCTTCTCTTTTCCAGGCTGAACAGTCTCAACTCTCTCAATACAACCTCACAGGAGAGGTGTTGCAGCCCTCTGATAATTTTCTGGGCCCTCCTCTGGATTTGCTCCAACAGGGCCAAATCCTTATGTCGCCAGCCTCAGAGCCGGATGCAGCACTCTACGTGGGGTCTCGCTGGAGTGGAGCAGAGGGGAAGAATCCCCTCCCTTTACCTGCTGGCCACACTACTTTTGCTGCAGCCCAGGATACACTTGGCTTTCTGGAGTGTGAGAACACATTGCCAGGTCATGCTAAGCTTCTCATCAACACCCAAGTCCTTCTCCCCAAGGCTGCCATCAATCCATTCTCTACCCAGCATGTGTTTGTATTTGGGATTGTCCTGACCCATGTGCTGGACATTGCCCTTGGCCTTGTTGAACTTCATGAGCAGGTCCACCTCTCAAAGTCCCTCTGGATGGCACTCCTTCCCTCCAGTGTGTCATCTGCACCACACAGCTTGGTGTCATCAGCAAACTTGCTGAGGGAGCACTCAATGCCACTGTCCATGTTGAGACAGGTTGAACAGTGATGGTCCCAATATCAACCCCTGAGGAACATCTCCTATCACTGGTCCCCACTTGGACCACTTCGCATGAAAATCAGATCTTCCAACTGAAAATGTCACTATATCTTGTTGTTTAATCTCCCAGGGAGGACAGGTTAGGTAGACACAAAAGGAAGGAGTCAATTAGCCAGTGCACATAGCTGTGGGTCGGTAATATGTAATACATACATATCTGAGAAGAAACAGCGGAGTACACACTGAAGTCTGCTAGATTTTCCTTGTCCATATTGTTTTATGTGTCTATGCTTGACAACTGTCTTCTGGGAAAATTTGGGTTTGATAACAAACAGTCTGCTGTGAAAACATACACAAAAGAGGATGGTATCTGCGTAACTTAAATATTTACCATGTTAAAGCAGCACTAAAATACTACCCAACAGTATGATATATACTGTATTGCTGTACGTTTTCCAAAATTGAAGTCTGATAGCCATATGTTAAAATAAAGGAACATGGCTTTCCCAGGAAGGTAACATTTTTTTACTTCTAACAACAGATGCATGTAGTGCTCTCTGCCAGTGAGGAAAACGTCACAGTCAGGAAAGGGGTTGGAACTGGGGCTTATTTGCCCACTCAGAAAACTAGATTTCTCCCTAAATTTTTTCACTTGGATTTTTCTAGCATTTCTGAATACAGACTAATACTTTCTGATGCATTTTACTTCTAGTGGGACTTCTTGGTAGCATTGATCCTTTCATTGAAGAGAAAACCTTGAAAAACTGTTCTAATGTAAATAATTGACCCAGAGAATTTGAAAATCTTCCAAAACTAATACCTTAATTTTCTAAAATACAGTGTACGCACTTTTTCAAAATAGTCTCTTGGGCTCGGAGGAGAGAGAGGAGGAATATTACTTTTATCTTCTCAATTTAAAATGCTTTAAATATTTTATATTGCAAACTTCAGGTTTGTTCAGTTTCTCTCTCCCAGAATGTCTTGGTCACTGCTTGTACCACGGCAGAAAAGGGAATGTCTGTAAGGACTGTTTTCTCCTTCTTTTAGCAGGGCATGCCAGTGTACAATATTTAACATGCTGTATGCTATACACCTGTCAGTGTCAAAAACGGTGCAGGGAATGGTGACACGAACACTTTTCCTTTTTTTCCTTTGAACCAAGTGTACCTGTGGTACTCATCTGTAGGTTTCACTTGTCTTCCATGGATAAATCAGCTACTGTCTTGTGTTCTCAACTACACTAGTTCCACACACTTAAAAATTGTGAAACATGTGGATTCCTTTATTTCTTTGGCTTGTTTATACTGATAGACATAGGCAGTCCGTTTCATCACTACATTCATATCAGTCCCCATCCAGTCCTCTGCAATCACTGCACTGCTGTGAAGCCCACATTATCTATCTATTTTGGGCAGTATGCAAGCAGCCATCAAGCATCTATTTTGTCACAAATTTAACCTACAATAAATGTGAAACCCAGCAATTTCTGCTGTCTCTCCCCACAAAAGAGTCATTGCCCAGAGGTGCTGGGAGGAATTGAGTGCGTTATTCACATTCAGTCCTACTGTAGCACAAGACTTGGTTACAGCAAAACCACTTGCTTTGGACCCTGTACACACTTTGTGTTCATACACTGTGCTATGTAGAGCCTGTTTAGAGCTCTTGTCAAGTCCTGAAAGAAACAGGCAAAACTTCCTGAGGAAGTTTACAGCATGCAAAAATCAAAGGTGAGATGTTCGAGGACTGTGTTATTGTCCATTACTTTGTGTTGGGAGGACTGGTAGGGCTTTGTTTCTCTGGAATTCGAAAACAGCCTGTAACTCCCTTCCACGGTCAAGCAGAGATGGTTGTTAAATGTTTCTAACTGGTCCAGTAGCTGGAAGGACTGATGACTTTCAGTCATGAGGTCTGAAATCTGGTGGAATACAGCAGGGAAACTGGAAGGCTGGACATAGAGACTTGGGTCCTTTCTCCACTGACTTTCTGCTGTGTGAGGATTACTGGTGTTCTGGTATTCTTACTGAGAGAAGATTTTTAGAACAGGACTGAAGCTGTTATCTGTTTAATGGCACACAGAGAAAGGAGGATGATTTCTGCTGTGAAATGCTGACAATTACAGGCAGAAAAAATCAACATAGGTCAGCTTTGCAATTTTTAATGCAAAGCTACCCATAATTTAACTATTACTTAACTAAATTCTTCACCTAATAAAACTGATATATCTTCAGCGCTAAAAAGCTGAAATAACACTTTGAAATTTCCTCCTAGTTTGGACCCAGTTAAATAAAGCATTATGGCTTGATTTTTGCCCTTTATGTCTTTTTTAAGCTGAACACTTACTTGTTCGTCGAAAGTTTGGGGGTTGGTTTTGTTGTTGTTGCTGTTGGTTTTTGCTTGGGGACAAGTACCCTAAACTTGTAAAATTTTTCCTAATTTATTTTTGCTTGAAAAACACGCACAAACCGCCCCCCCCACCCCCCAAAAAATCCCTTATGAGAAGAAATTAACTATAAGGTACTAGTTTCCAAGCTGAGTAATTGCATTCTAGC
Organism: Oreocharis arfaki; assembly: GCA_013398015.1. Lineage (NCBI taxonomy): Eukaryota > Metazoa > Chordata > Aves > Passeriformes > Paramythiidae > Oreocharis > Oreocharis arfaki. Next base: position 205,772 of record VZRR01012542.1, read on the forward strand.
TCTGTAACTTTGTTTCTGAGACCCCAGCTAGACGCAATGCATACCTTTTGCTAATCAGAGAGAGAGATCCTAATGAAGGACTATGGAAATTACCAAGATAATTTGTGTACTGGCACCACAGCTGCCATATAAAATAGTGCTTCAACGTGTTTAATTGATGCATCTGCTACCTCTCAGACAAGTAACATTAGCTGTAGGTCAAGTAAGTTTATCTAACTTGATGAAATTCCTATCCTCTGTTGAAGGGGAATACTTTTCTCCTCTCTGCTCTGTGTTTAGGCTCTTGTTCTGAAACGTGAAGGTGCACAGGAGTCCCTGGTGCAAATTAATCTTCTGTGGTCTTCTTTCAAGTGAAACTAACTCCCATGCTTGTCTCTTCTGTGCAGCTGTCAGGCCATTTGCAGACTTATTGATCCTTGCCACAATAGAACAGTGACACTTGAGCAACAGCAAACTGCTTTTGAATGTTTTCTGATGTATTGCTGGCATTAATGCCATTCAGGCTAGCACTTGGGCCAGATATTTTGTTTCGTTTCACTTGCTGTTGGTCTGTTTATTGTCTTCAGATATGGATATGCTTACAATCTAATTTACACAGCAACCTAGAAACAGAGCTCTATTTTCAAAGTAGGTTGTTGTGTACTACCGTTGTTTTTACGAACAGAGAAGCAGATAAGCTCTAGCATTGCAGTTTGTTCCAGTGCTGAAAAAGGAGAGGAAGGATTGCTGGAATCTGTGTTATACATGAAGCCAAGCCTGCTAAAGTGTATGGGTTGCTGAAATCCTCTAACATGACTGGGCACGTGGGGGCAGCGCAAGTAGGGGTGTAATGCTTTGGTTTTCGGAGGGTATAGGTAATGGGAGCCATATGGCTGTATTAGTCTTTGGACAGAAACAAATGGAAAGAAAGATTTGTAATGGCTGAGACCTATGAGCAACTTGTGGCAATGTAGAGAAGCAGAACGTTACAGAGCTTGTTTCACACTGCCTGTTCAGAGATGATTTTATTGAACTGCACTGAAAGATGCATGAAAGATTCAGGGAGGTTTGTGGTAAAGGGTGGGGTGTATACAGTAATAACAAAATGCATATGACAGCAGGAACAATGGGACAGTTGTCATACTTGATTGTTGGTGTCAATCCTTTCCAGAAAAAGAAGTTCCATAATATGTCAAACTACAGGGGGAAAAAAAAAAGAATAGAAATGCAATGCATAGAAATAGGACACAAAACACTCCAGTTAGAGACAGATGAACTTTATTCTGGTATGTCAAATATACTGAAGCTTTTATGGAGAACTCTGTAGGTTCTCTGGAATTTTAAGCCAAAACGTCATGGTTTTTTGGGTGTGATTGTTTGCTCAAGCACATTTGGGGGGATCTTGAGGTCGTGGACAAATAGCCAGGTGTAGATAGTGCCTCTTCTCAGAAACTTGTGTGAGAAACTTGAAACTTTTCTTAGAAAAGAAAGCATTGATAAAATACTATTTGAAAAGCCATTTGCAAGAAGTGTATCTCAGGGTAGTAGTCACACACATCAGGTGTTCGATGCAGCTAATTTTACATGGCATGTGGTAAATGTACTGAGTAATACTTTTAATGACTAACCTACTGTCCCTCCAGATGTACCAGAAATGTGTCTTTTGTTTTATGCCCGGGACTGGGAACAGCCTCAGAGATGCAATTTAGCAAAGAGGAGATAGGTGAGAGTCTCAGCATCTTCTCCGATGACTACTCAGAAATGTTGTCTGCTGTCTCCCTCTCCACATCTGGTAGCCCCTATAAAGAGTATCAGTTTGATTACAGCTTTTTTCATGGGAAATGGTTGTGGAGGGAAGAGGTAAGGAAGGGGAAGAGGGTCCAAGTTCTGCTGTGTGACAGCTGAGCAGAGGGTAGAGGGTTTTTCGAAGACTTTTCCTGAGGCCAAGGTGAGGAATGTATAACAGGAGGGAAGAGGACCAGGCATTGCAAAAGGGAGCAGAAGATGATGGATACAAAGGGCCTTTGAAGGGCACCTCTGAAGATGGGTGCTCTGAAAAAATAAAAGCATATTCTATCTCTCCTAATTCTTCGTTTGTTTTATGTTAGTGTATCTTTATCAATATATGACCAAAAAGAGGAACAGCATTGATATATTGTTCCTGGGTTGTGACAAAGGAGATTACTTAATCTTCTAATGAAGTAGCAATACAGATTTGTTATTTCCCTTTCCATTATTCTGGGAAACTTGGAAAAGTGAAAAACCTAAGGAATTTCTTGTGTCAAAGGAAAATTTCAGGTTTGCATTTTTCAGTCTATGGTAGTCGGATGTGTATCCTGTACTGGTGTGTGACAGACTGTCAGAGAATGAGTACGTTGTTAAGTACTAGTTAATTTATTGTGACACTCATCTCTTTGCCGTGATTAGGTTTTTGGCAGATGTTTTTCCCCTTTTCAATTAGCACCCGTGCACCTCATCTCAGCAGATTATTTATCTGAGCTACCTTAGACCGAGTTTTCATCCATGGGTGCAAGAATATGTAGAGTACACCGAAACTGAGCTCTGCCTCCGAGTCAAGGAAGCAAATATCCTTCTTCCTAAAGACAAGGCAACCCTCCTCTGCTGCCTGCCTGAATCTTATCTACTGCTTCCTTTACCAAAGGCACTGCCCTGGCACCACTCTCCCAAGCAGCATTACCCACAAAGTGGTGCAGCGTTCCCTGTCCCTACAACATTGTCTGATAGAGTATTCTATTCCTGCTGCAAGAACTAAAGCTTCTTTGGCATTGCCTTAATCAGCTTTAAAAATAAGGGGTTGTTCAAATGTGTTTTCTGCAAATATATTTCCATATAATTCCGTGAATAAAAAATAGAAATCATTTTTTTGAAAGGTTTTAATAGCCCTTTTGTGGGATATTCAAATCTAAAACCTCTATCAATGTCTGATCATTTCATTGATTATTTATTTAAGCAAATTAAGTCATCTATTTCAGTCTTGGACCAAAGACCTAGGAGCGCTTGGGTTTATGGAAGCCCATAAACCTCTCTTCTCTTGGAAAATGAAGTTGTTCAAGCTAAAAAAATTTTGGGTTGAAATATATATGTCCAGAAATAATGGCTGAGGGATCAGAAAGATTTGAATGCGTTGAAAGACAATTTTGTAGGGAAGACTGGCCTGGCTAAGCAGGGAGCTTTCACAGGAATTAAGGGAAAAAAAACAAGGTGTATCATCTTTGGGAAAAGAGGCAGGCAACTTAGGAAGTGTACAAAGATGTCATTAGATCATGTAGAAAGAAAATTAGAAAGAAAAGCTCAGAACTTAATCTGGCCACAGCTGTAAAAGACAATTTGGAAAAGGGTTTGTAAATAGATTAATAACAAAAGGAGGGCCAAGGAAAACCCTCATTCTGTATTGGATATGGAACAGGGGAGTATAGTTACCAAAGATGAGGAGAAGGCTGAGGTACTTAACACCTTCTTTGCACAGTCCTCAACAGTAAGACCTGTTATCCTCAGGACCACTGACCTTCTGAGATGGTGGACAGGGATGGGAAGCAGAAAAGACCCCCTGTAATCCAGGAGGGAGCAGTTAGTGACCTGCTGAGCCACTTAGGTGCTCTCAAGTCCAAGGAAAGGCAGGTCCTGCCTGACCAACCTGATCTCCTTTTATGACTGGGTGACCCACCTGGTGGATGAGGGACAGGCTGTGTCCGGGATGTGTCTACCTGGACTTCAGCAAAGCCTTTGACACCATCTCCCACAGCTCTCCTGGAAAAGCTGGCAGCCCACGGCTTGGGTAGGTGGGACCTTTGCTGGGTTAGGAACTGGCTGGGTGGCCGGGCCCAGAGAGCAGCGGGGAATGGTGCTGCAATCAGTTGGAGCCAGTCACTGGTGGTGTCCCCAGTCCTGTTTAATATCTTTATTGATGATCTGGATGAGGGATTGAGTCCACCATGAGCAAATTTGCTGATGAAACTAAGTTGGGTCAGAATGTCAATCTGCTGGGACGTAGGAAGACTCTGTGGGGATCTGGACAGGCTGGATTGATGCAACAAGACCAATGATACGAGGTTCAACAAGACCAAGTCCTGGATCCTGCACTTTGGCCACAACAACCCCATGCAGTGCTACAGACTGGAGGCAGAGTGGCTGGAAATTTGCTCAGAAGAAAAGGACCTGCAGATGTGGGTCAATAGCTGGCTAAACATAAGCCAGTATGTGCCCAGACTTGACTTCTTGACTTTGGTCAAGAAGGCCAAAGTCATACTGGCCTGTATCAGGAATAGTGTGTCAGCAAAACAAGGGAAGTGATTGTCCCACTTCCTTGGCGCTGGTGAGGCCACACCTCAAGTCGTGTGCCCAGTTCTGCATCCTTCAATTCAGGAAGAACATTGAGGTACTGGAGCGAGTATAGAGAAGGGCAACAAAGCTGGTGAAGCATCCAGAGGGTAAGTCCTATGAGGAGCAGCTGAGGGAGCTGGGGCTGTTTAGCCTGGAGAAAAGAAGGCTTAGGGGAACCTTATCACTCTCCACAACCACCTGAAAGGAGTTTGTAGCCAGGTGGGGGTCAGCCTCTTCTCCTAAGTAACAAGTGACAGGATGAGAGGAAATGGCCTCAAGTTGTGCCAAAGGAGGTTCAGGATGGACATTAGGAGGAGTTTATTCACAGAAGGGATGATTAAACACTGGAATGGGCTGCCCAGGAAGGTGGTGGAGTCACTGTCCCTGGAGGTGCTCAAGGAAAGACTGGACAGGGCACTCAGTGCCATGGTTTAGTTTACGTGGTGGTGTTCAGTCAAAGCTTGGACTTGATCATCCCAGAGGTCTTTTCCAACCTAGTTGATTCAGTGAATCTGTGAATGAAAATAAGAGACTTTTAAAAACTGAGTTTGCCAATTAAAAGTCTTATGTCACCCATGCTGGTAATGAAGTGGAAAAGAGAAAATCTGAATATGTAGGACTGTAATGCATGTGGGGTGAACATTACTCTGGGGAAAGCTATCTGCTAAACTCCAAATTCATCTGTCATGGTGATCCTGCACCCACCAGGACATACTCGTGAGGACAGGGCACTGCAGCTGTGGGCTGGCCGGGCCACAGGGGAGCTGTGTCCTGTTGCTGATGGGCAGCCAGCACAGTGTGGTACTCCATCCCTTTCAGGAGCATAGGGGTCAGACCATGGTTGGTGGAGGCCTAGCCTGGTGATATGAAGCAGAAAGAGCTGTGCTGAAGGAGCAGGGAGATGAGAGACTCTCTGTCTCCCACAGCCTGCATAAAGAATACCCTTTACACTCCTTAAAAATCAAATACTGTTTTCACTCTGCTAGGAAGGATCCTGCAGGCACCAAGCACAGGGAAGGTGCTTAACAAGTAATAAAGAACAGCTATAAGAACTGATTAGGTCTGGGCAGGTAAGAAGAAGGGGAATACTTTTTGAGTATTTAAAATCTTAAAATGTATTGCAAGCAAGTCCCTCCATGCACTGTTGTTAATTACCTAGACAACAGAAGCTGTGCAATCACCTTCAATCACAGGCTTCTATTTAATAAGCTTATTGTAATGCATTGCAATTAATGCTCTTCTAACAGTTTGTGCAAATTTTCAGCTTTTTCTCCCAAGGCAGCATTGTAAATCAAGCTATAAAATTCATTGGTAAATCTACTTTCGCCCTGTTAAAGTAAGTAGATGAAAATACCTGGTGGCACAGCTGAGAGTGGCACACTCTGGGCAGCAGGATGGGACTACCAGGCAGTGCCGGAGAGCCACAGCTGTGCCCCAGTGTGGGTGGCTCCCACACCAAATGGTGAAAACTCTGGGGGAGATCTCACAAATCCACTAGAAACATTTGTGCATTCACATTATTTAAAATGCTTCCAGTGTCAGGAACAGGATCCTATTTGTCTCTCATCCGTAGCTAGGTCAAGCAAAATTCCTTCTCTCTCATACCAGCTCTGTTCAGAGTAAGTCAATCAGAAGTTGATCCCACTGACATCAGAAAAACGAGAGCAAACTTTATCCTAAAAAAGTTCCCCCAAAGTTTAGTTTGCCTACATATGCATTTGGCTGAATTTCTTTCTTAGATGTATCTGCGACATCCAGATGCATGTGTATGCACTAGTGAGTTTCAGCTGGCAGACAGCTCTGGTGTGTGTGCTGTTAACAGTCACAAAAATTAAGTAATGAGTGGGAACATTTAAAAATTATTCTGCAAGGATGATACTGCCCAGGAAGCAATTCTTTACAGGCAGAGTAGTACTATTTAGGATATTATTCTTTGGCCATGTATAATCATATATTTCCTTTCTGATACTTTTCTATTCCAGTTTAGATTTAGGCAGTGCACTAGAATGCTGAAATAAAAGAAGCGGAGCAGTATTTTGCCAGATACACCCCCAACAATAAGCATTAAATTCTGAGAGATGTTTCTCTTGTCCTACTAATTTTTTAGACTATTTACAGGTTTTGCAAAGTTTTCATGGAGGTGAAATATCTGCAACAGAGTTATCAATGATCAGATGAGACATTCAACCATTTAAAAAATGTATATGAGTGGTATCTGAAGATACCACGAAGTGTAGAATTGGACAATATAAATGCCCTGTGTGATGTTTGTATCTGTATGACTCTTCAAGGTTGAGCAGAGAGGAAATTCTAAAAAGATAAAGCACAGGCAAAGAGGCAGTTATCTCAATTGCCTGCTCTCTCTTTCTGTAGTGTTTTTTTTTTCTAAGCACAGATCTTGAGTGCAGCCAGCTCTCACAAAAGGTGGACACTTACCAGCCCCTTCTGGACACCCACTGAGGAAAAAAAATTCAGGAAAACTTTGAAAGTTTCAAAATTAAAATATTTTATTTTTTTGTTTTTAATAACTGTCTTCATCTCCAAGAAACCATGCTTTCAAAATGAACTCTGTTGGTGGGGTTTTATTTGTTTGCTTGTGAGTTTTTAGCCTCTCCACTGTGTAAATCCTCAATCAGGTCTGTTTAAACAGTTTCTTTTCTGTGACAGAGATTGACAAGAGGCAGGTGCTTTAAGTTTTTAGAGAGAACAGTCTTTTCTCCATTTGGTTTAGCTGCAGCTTTAATCCCATCCCCTTTCCCCCACTTTTTTTTAAAAATAAATAATATTCTTTCCTTCTGTGTTTGTGTATTGATGAGAAACAGAGAGAGAATATTTTTTTCAGTTCTCTAGGGAGTGGTGCAACTGCAGTCTGAATGTGGGATGCTCAGAGAGATGTAGCCTGGGCCAGGTCCTGCTCCCTGCTTGGAAATATTACAGCAAGCAGCATTTTGGTGCAAGCAGCCATGGCATGTGCAAGGCTGTTGTTGTTGAATCTGAACTGCAAGAGCTTCTTTCTGTAGAGATGAGTTCTTACACATCTATGAAATATTTTGATTTTTCTTGGTTATAGGACACCTAGCGCCTCATTATTGAGTTCTCAGCCAGTAGCAGTGATGCTGTGCTGCTGCTATGGGTGTGTTGTCACTCTGATTAGTGGACTTTAGGGGCCCAGCTGCATTCCACTTCCTCTAATGTATATTCCTGTCACAAATACTATCTCAAGTTTGCAGCATAAGTCAGGAACATTTTTAACTGCACAGACCAAGGGATGTGAGAACAAGGCAAAGTGCAAGTAGAGCTGCAAGACTTACTGAACAATTATCTTAAAGTTCAGAAAATGCTACTAGCTATCTACGGAAACCAAGCCCCCAACTGAGAGAGAAAAATAAATATTGTATAGATTAATTTTCAGTTTTCATCCAAACTAGATCTGTTAACCACAATGCCATCTACTTGTGGAAATTAAATGCAGAAAACAAGTTAATTGTGGTAACTACTATGAATGTCTACTACATGGAACTATGAATAAACCCTGTGTTCAGCTTTCCTTGAAGTGAGGAAAAAAATGTTTCAAAATATAAGGGGTTTGCTTTTTTGGGTTTTGTTTTTTAATCAAACTTCTGGGAGAAAAAAAAAAAAGTAAGGTAAGAAATAACACTTGACCGAACAAAATTCAGAGAAAAGATTGCCAGAAATAGTAACATTCAAAACAACAAAATCCAACCAGAAAAATATCTTCTGTAAGTCACAAATGTGTGACTCCTGTACTTTTTGACTTTTTTCTGGGCTCGTATCATGTTGTTTGATCACTGAGTTTTTTCCCTGTGCCCTTCATCATGCATGTGGTTTGAAGAATATCTAGGTAATGATTTTCTTTTCTTGTTTTGCTTAAAAGAAAAAAAGCAGCAAACAGGTTTTTCATAACATGAAGAGGAACTATAAGGTAAGTTTTATGTAAATTAGGAAGCCTTATTTCTGCTTCATAAGACTGGTTTAACATTTTGATTGTGATACGTTTGCTCCCCAACAGAATCCCCAGAGGAGTTTAGCACAACTTCATTCAGTAATATTTGTTCAGAGGCTTCAAAGGAAACTTTAATTAGAGTAGGTTATCAAAGTTTAGAAGGTATCACTTCCAAAGTATCTATGCAGATATGACAACTACAGTCAGCCTTAAAATCTGCACAATAAAACTCTTCCTCAATCCCTTTTTTCTTTCTTTTTAAAATTCTTTTAAAATTTTTTGGGGTATTGTACTTTGTTTTGAGAGCAGCAAAGGCAAATAGCTTTCTTTTATAGAGGTGTATGAGACTAGGCATGATTCAAACACCCTGTAGAATTGGGAAGGAAAGGAATGAATGGCACCTATTACTGCCTTATCCTAGGCCATTGATTAAACCTGTTTCCATTGCAAGTTTTGTTATTTTTGCAGTAGAGTTACAGCACACTTTGCCTTTTCTCTTATATACATATTTTCTCTCTAATTATTTATACAGAGAAGTCATACATAAGATAATTCAGCTTCTGTAGGAGAAAAGAAAGATTTGGCAAAAAGAAAACATCTATCAGGGAGTCATGAGAATTCTGAGATTTCAATGACAAATCTTTCAAGTTTTTCCATCTTCCAGTTTTTGACTTAGCTGGGAAACTGTGGTCTTGAAGTACAGACAGTGTGTCTGTATCCAAGAACAGTAACAACTGATTTGTGCTAAAATTAGTGTACTAAAATGGAGGGGAAAACATTCACAAATCTTGTATGCTAGGGTTGGAAGGACGGGATTTGATTACTGTCAATATTTAACAGATGACTGTTCAATTTACGTATATGCAAAGTCCCTCGGGTTCTGATGTTGATGCACATAAATATAGAATGCCCTGCTGCTTAACAGAAAAATAAAATCTGGCATTATGTAGGTTTTTAGGACATCTCTCTTGGTACATAACAGATATTCTGATTTATGAAAAATGCCGAAATAATTTTGATTGTGCATCCTTGCTGAAACCAAATGAATGGACAAAGATATTTTGCAGAGTCCTATTTGGGAAGTGTATGGAAATGTGTGTGGTGCCACCCATGTTTATTTTTGCAGCGCAGAAATGTCTTTGAAGTCAAGTGAAGGAAATATGCCTACACTAACTCCTTCAATTATTGTTCTTCAAAAGCTTATTTGCAGCTGAAAAGATAAAAGGATATTGACAATGCCTGGAACAGCGATGCTTGCATGGCCTGTGGGATGGTTCTTTATAGGTAACACTGATTAACAGATCTTGCACATGCAACTCTATGCAAAATAGTGCTTTGGTACTGGAATCACTTTGGAAACTGCTTTTAAGTTCAGCCTCTGAGTAGCTGCGCAAAGAGGTGGTACTTGAAAACAAGCTCTGTATCAGGAAAAAGCAACGTCTGGCATCTGGAAACTGAGGAAGCTTCAGCCTGAGAATGCAGCACAATTTCTCTATAGTGAGGGTAGACCACAAGTAGAACGCAGAAGTGTGTGGTAACTTGGCTCTTCTAGACTCTTAGGTCAATATCAGATGGCTTTGAGAAAGATACTTTTTGTTCAATCTTTTTTATTCAAAAGGTATTCTTGTTAAGAGTATTAAGGTGGAACACAAGAATTAGGAAATCACATTCTCAGATATTATATTAAGAAATGGTGACTAGATAATTTCAGTGATACAATGAATTTTTGGTTTCATCAGAAGGTATTGTAAAGGGCTTTTTGTTTTGCTTTACAGTTTAATGGTAGTTTTCCATACATATTGTATTGTGTACATCAATTTGTTTCATGCTTGAGAATTGGAGGAACATCTGTTTCACAGAATGCCATTGGTCCTCTTTACATCTTTACCTTTTGGATCCCAGGCTGCTGTCTTACGAAGGCTTTAACAGGGATTTTGTTTTCACTCAGCCCTAAAGATGCCACTTCTTCTGCCAACAACACTGGAAGTCAAATGTTCTCAACATAGAACAGAGGCAAATGTCAATGAGTTTTTGTACTTCTGTCACTGCTCAAAATAGAATACCATTCATGAAAAAAGGCTTTTCTTTGTTATTCTTTCTAAGGTAAAGGTGTTCAGTCCAGAATCTGAAACTTCCTACATATTTTGAATACAATTAGAGATAGTGGATGTTTTAATTTCAAGGAGTTTATTCAAGGTCCAGCTCTTGAGCAAAGAGCACGAACAGGAGTGCAGTGCACTAGGCAGAAAGGCTAAAAGTCCTTGTCTCTCCATTAAAACGAATATCCTCTTACTTTTCTGTCCTTTTGGGAAAGGAGATGGGCTAAATCTGCTCACTTGGCTAAAGGTAGGATCTTCTGTTTCTGAGAGTCATTGGTTTTCTTCCCCTATTCAATTTCCATGAACTCCCCACTTTGGTACTCAGATGACAAGAACTTGTTCAGGATAGGATAATTTCTGTAAACTTGTTTACTGCTTCTGAAGTCTTGTATGTGTTCTTAAATTGGCTATTTGACTACAATCTGAAAGGGACAGAAATTATGGCCATGCTTTGGGGGCACTCATGCAGTCTAGCAGATTCTTTGTTTGTAGTACCAAATACTATATTAAAAAATTAAACCACCGAGAGAAAACAAAGCAAGCTTTTATACACATGAAATAATTCTATAATTTATGTCAAAACTTATACTGAAAATATGCATTATAGCACCAAGTAAAACTCATTTCAAATTTACTATTGCCAAAAAATTTGTTCTACAATCTATGTTTTCAGTCAAACATGACGAAGGAACACTGAAACATGGGAGGTGCAAAGCTTAACTTGCATTGCCAGGAATTAGCCAAATGTGATGCAGCACCATGAAAAAAAAGAGGAATACATAAACCAAGCATTGACTCCGTGTTGCCTGAAGGTATGCATCTTGAATGCTGCTGAAAATCCCTACTATCATTATATAATGAGGTCTCAACAGGTTTGGGGGTTTTATTACACTTGAGAAATCATGCTGCATGGAATCAATCGTAGGTAATGACAAAAGACAAGGGTTCAAGTTTCTAGGTATGCCAGAGAAGACTGGCTTATATCTGGGCTTGCCACAATAAATTCAGCTTAAATTTTGGGGAAGGAAGATGCACATGCTTGTAGGGAAGCTGAAACAAACAGTTACAGATATAAACAGAGATCAGTTTGTAGCAATATCAGAGAGCCCAATGACTAAAGAACCCTCACTCTGGTGGTGAGGGATTTGTGTTAGAGCTTTTACTGAACATTCACATTGACTTGGTTGTGTACGTTGGCTTGCACAAGATCATTCAGCTGAAAGCCATTTTCCCTGGCTCTGAACTGGGAAGAAGGGGAAGCTTCAGATTCTGAAATGTAGGAATGTAAAGGAAATGTAAAACAGATGTGCGTTTTTGTGGGTGAATTGAAATATCTGAGATCAGTAAGAGTAACCCATCTATTTATTTTATTATCTATTAAAGAAAATGGGGAGATTTTTTGTTTTATTGCCTGATAATTGGGTCATGTTTCATGAAAGATGTGGACCTCTTTAAAAAACACATTTTCTTTTAAGCTAGTGGAATTTGGAGGGGGGGAAAGAGTCATCTTTGGAGTAGAAGGCCTCTTTGTGTTCATGGGGTTTTATTTTGGTTTGGAGGGGGGATCTTTTTATCTCTTCAGAATAACATATATCCAATATTGTAAAACTTTATGCCTTACAGCCAGTTTCAGGAACTTGTTTAGTTTTATATCTAGCAGGCTATCTATAGGCATCACAAAGACAAGGTTCCTGTGAAAAACTGAAGATGAAAACATTTATCTTCACCTGTCAAGTTTGGTTTTTCTGTTTTCAGAGAGAAGTGCTTTTTAAAAATTGCATGTATGTCTAGAAGACAGCCTAAAGCCCACTTAAGCAGCACAAAATTAATCTAGATTCCTTTGTTTTCATAGAGATATTTATTGCTCTACATTGAACACAGCTATAAATATCAAACAATGTGAATAAAATATTTTTACAGTGGAAAACTAATTTGCATTTTTTTGTAATGATTTATTTCAGATACTAGTTAATCTGCTTTAAGTGCAAGTATGCTTTTACACCATCCATACACTAATGAATTATTTATCAATCCATTTGTTTTACATGTATCATAGCAACTTTATTTTTTTAAATTGCCATCTTTTAAAAATATGTAAATCTCCACAGTAATTAACAGCAGAAACAATGGCTGCGGTATCTCAAATTCCTCTCCTAATCCCAAAGCATCCTTATACTCGGACTACATCATCTTTGTAGAGAACATGCAGGTTGCAACCAAGACAGGCTCACCGGCTGTGCAGTTCTGGAATGGGCCAGGGACTGCCAGCTGTCAGAGGTTTTTTGGGTAGTGCCCCTTCATTTAAGTCTGAGGTCAGAAGAGACCTGGGAGCTCAAGGAGGAAAATAAATAATATTTAGCAGAAGTTCCATTAAGGATTTTTGCTTTCCTAGGGATATTGAACGTCACCTGTGGCCTGCTATGGTCAATTTAAAGTATTTGAGCCATGATCTCTTAAGCTTTTGTGCAACTTAAGTAAGAACTGGCTTACAGTAGTGAAAAGATCAGACTAAGCCTCTTCAGGTGGTACAGCAAGACATTTGTGTAATGAAGTTTTACCGAGCCAGCAAAATTAGAAGCTTATCCTTCCCAGAATGGGACTTCTACACTTCTTACTGGCTTTGGATGTGACAGAGAAAAACAGGATTTTGTTTGTGTCTGGTCAATTCTAAATTTATGCTAGAATGGGCATGACTGAAAAATGCGACAACAGACTTAAAAAAAAAAAAATCTGCAGGCTCTGATGCCCTCAATTTTTGCAAGAGGTTTACAAAGTAAGCTTACCTTAACTCAGATGAATTCAAATTTATTTTTGTCTGACACTCTTCCCTGCCCCCCTCTCTCTACACTTATCATGGAAGGATAATTAGAAAGATACTTGACCTCAAAATGTATTCACAAAATATTTCAGTTAAAATCAACTGTTCTGCTTTACACTAGTATTTTGTCTATGTTATGGGTTGTTGGGGTTGCATAGTGGATTTTGGTTTCTTTGTGTTTTGGTTGTTTGGCTTTTTGTTGTTGTTGGGGGGTAGTGGTTGTGAAGGGTAGGGCTCTTTTTAATATAAAGTCAGGTTGAGATGCTTGTCTTTTAAAAGCAATAGTTGCCAACATCTCTGACAAGGTCAATTGAAAATATGTAAATATGAGGAGGCAGCTCTACTGAAATGAATGAGCAACTTGTTCCAACTGAGGATTTGATCTAGTATTTTGTTTTTGAAATTCTATAAGCCTGCATGAAAATATGCTTATTTTTACAACCCAAAATAAACCTTTTTGCTGATGCCCTTCAGGCTCATAAATAGCTTAAAAGCAATTCTGAGAGCTGATGTTATTAGCAACTGGAACTCTGTTTTGATTGACTGGGAGTATTAAACCAAGAGCTCTCCACTGAACCTTGCAGCATTACATCAGTAACTCTGAGTAAAAATGAGATCATGCACTCATCCTTCTGAAATCTGAGCTTTGTATTGTACCCACTGCACACACACTTTCTAGTTTCATTGAATCGTCATCCTTTTGCTTTCATGGGAACTGATTTCATTAATAGGTTTAATATACAGCAATGGTGCAGAATGTTTTCCATCGCCTTGTGGGTTTGGGCTTTTTTATTTGGTATGTGAACTGTGCAACGTGAAGTTAAGACTATAATATAGTGAACAAGAAGTGAAGAATGAGCATGGTTCTGATTTTATTTATTTTATTTCAGAAAGATCTAACAGTCCTCTGATCCCTCCTTTGCATTCAGATTTGTTAGGGGGAGAGTAGGATGATTCAGTAATCGCAACACAACAGGCTGACTTAAACTCAGGGTTCATTTCCTACTTCTGCCATGAGTGTTATTTTGAGATTCTTAATCCTTATGCTCTCACTTCCTTTGTGTATATAGTGTAGATAGCAAGAGTTTCTTGTCTGAGGTGATTTTAGGGTAAATTGATTTATTTCTGTAATGTTTTGTTTGCAGCATTTTGCTTCACAGATGAGACAGTAATAGGAATTTAAAGGAGAAAAGTATGTAACAGCCTATGAAGGGTAAAAAGGTGTCAAACCATCATGTAGTTGTCACCTGTAAAAATAATGCCCTTTTCATTGTTTTTCTCTTTTACATATGCTCAACATCTCCCTTTCCTGTGCCCAGTTCCTTCATTGCCTGGAGTTTTTCTGTTGTAACGCCTGTCAAGAAAGAGTGAAGTATTTGCCATAGCAAATTTAGCTGACACCATGCCTTCGTTCCTCTGGCATGGTGATGTCCCTAAGTCTCTCACAGATGCAGCTACTCCCAGATTTAGGGTATTTCACACCACAGCAGCTCTGAGAAGACAGTAAAGAAGTGTAAAGAGAGTATAAAAAATCCTGGCAGGATTACTTTTTGCCTTTATTTCTGCCTATTCAAGGGAGAAAGATGTCACAACTAGTGTGTGATGTATACAATGGCAGTACTTTAGGTTGGAAGTGATTGTGATTTATATTGAGAAGACTTGTAGAGGAGAGATAGAGCTAACATACAGAGATTTTTATCTGGTGTTAATTTTGACTTTCTCAGTAATTAGGAGTGTTTGTGATCCTCTAAGGAAGTCAGTTTTAACAAAATCAGCCAACTTGATGAGTGATTATAATGTTAAAAAGCCATTTATTTTGCTCACAAATGCGCAAGGATCAGTGAAAACCGTGTTTGCAATTTAGACAAAGTTTGACAAACAGACCTCCTATCTTTAAAATTATTTGTAGCATGTGGTAATTTTTCCTGAGACTTCCAAAGAGGGTTTGGATTTGAGGCTTTGTGTTATGGCTTTGGGATAATTTTGACAAAATGTTTACTTTTTGATTTGCAAAAGGAAACTTTGTTTTCCAACTCCTTGCAATTTTATAACTGAAGAGTTGCTGAGCATAAGACACGTGTTTGGCCCTCACAGACCTTGGGGAGGATTAGGTAGAAATTCAAAGGCTCTGTATGAGCCAAATGATGTGCCTAAAAAATTTGGGAAGAGGCCTTCACTAACACCTCCGGAATGGTGTAAGCAGAGGAACCTGACATCCAACAGATGGCTGTATCTAAAGGCTGGTTTGATTTTTATTCAGTGGTATGATGACTAGGGGATCACTAGCTCACTAGTGCTGGGGAAGACAGCAGGAAGCCAGCCCTTTTTAATCCTGCCCAATTTTCACTTTCAATGGGACTTCAGAGGCAACATCTGAGAGAGACCTGTAGGAATGTGTCATTTGATGCATGGCTCCATTGCTTCTTTCTTTTTAAACTACAAAGCAGTACTAAAGATTTTTTCCACAAAGTATTGATTTTTTTGCATTGGTTTTCAGTATGCCCAGCCCCCAAGTAAATGCATGGAACACCACAATTTCAGCTTCCCAAAAAGGATAAAAAAAACCTTATTTGATGCTGAAATAATGCCTAAGGCTTTTAAGTGTTCTAGTAGTTCTTTTTCATTCCAAGCATATACTTCGGAATGTCGGCAAATGTGAGTTTGGCATTGCAGAATATGGAATATGACCTTAGCCTCTTCGAAGCAATACTATTTAAGTTTGTCTGTTGTTTGATTGATCTTTTTTCCTAAGTTCATATCAAGGGAAAATACCAAAACCTGTATACTGTAGTTCATAATTCTCTTCTGTACTACTGTTGTGTGCTCTCCTGGGTCTCTTAATTTTCATTCCCTCTTCTGTAATCTTACTGCTTTTTTTTCCCCCTCACCAGATTAGAGAACTATATCTTGCTGTTCTTGTCTAAGTTCTCAAGGAGAAGACTCAGACTTAAAAAATCAGCAAGTGGTCTTTTATTTTCTGCAAAAAGCTACCCAAAATAACTTCTCGTCTGCCTTCATTGATAACGGTCTTGGTACAAAGTTTGATGCTAAGGGAATAGAAACTGAAACCAGGCAAGTTGTCACACTTTCTAAAGTTTGTCACACAGCATAAAAAAAAGATTTTTCACCAAAAAGATTTTTAAGTCCTAGTGCTTGATTCTAGCTATATATTCCTGTACCTCAACAATTTCAATAAATTCAATATTGTATGGCATCTGCTGTACAACAATAAAACATAATGTACAGATTGAGTTTTTTGTCCCCAAAGAGCTGTACTTCTCTCAAACACTTTATTTGGGAGTCCTCCATAATAGACTTTTTTAGTTCAGTTTCTTCTCTTGCTGGTACACTAACTTTTTTTCTGCTTTTGCATACAGTCTATGGCCATTTTTAATACAGTAGAAGGAACTACATTATTTCTACATTAATTTTCATTAGGGATCATTTCTTAAGCTGACATTCTTGGAGAGACTTTGCTAGTGAATAGCATTTGAGGCTCAGGTAATTCCTCTGGTGATGAGTTAATGACTTGTGTTTAACAAATGATACAGCTGGAGAAGCTGTAGTAGTTACAGTTTTTAACTGCCCACAGTGCCTTTTTTCTGGAGGCTGTCTGATGGCAGCTTTATGTCAGAGGGAGTTCAGTGGTGCTTACATCCAGTTCCTAGGCCGTGCAGTGTATCTCCCTGTGTTTGAGAGAAAACTTCTGCTGCTTTCAGTGCACTCGAGCACAGCATGGTGGCTGGTGGCTGGTGGCTGTCCTCTGAGATCTCTCTGTTGTGAGGAAGATACTCTCTCCCAGGTCAGTGATTAGGAGTGCTACAAGACATTGGTCAGCACTGCTCAGGGCTTAATATGTTACTAACACAGCTAACTCATCTTCTTCTTATAGCTGCTGTGTGGAAGCAGTTGCCACCACCGTGCATTGTGCAGGGTTGCTGTCCCCCCATGGCTGGTCTGCCTTGCTGCCTGGGCTTCATTCCCTGCGCTCTAGGGTGGAGGTTTTTTGATCGCATAAGAGCTCAAAGAACCATTCCTGAAAACTGTAGGGGTCTTCTGTGGCCGTGCTTCCATCTTGCAGGGTTTGGAGGAAAAAAACACACTTCAGACTATTCCTGCAGTGAATGGGAGTAGAAAGCAGTCATGAGGAGATGCAGGGCTGCACCACTTCCAGGACGAACTGAAATTCATGCATAAAACTGGAGAGAACTTTTAGGTGTTTTTACCACTAAGGAGAATTCATTAACATTATGCTTTTGGTGACCCTCTTTGTTACAAGCAGAGAAAATACACAACAAGGACATAGAAGTAAGGGTGAAGTTGTTGGGTTTTTTTTAATTTCCATGGAAGCAGCAGCATTAGGGCACCACTTTTTGTTCAAAAGCCACTTCCCAATATTTAAGCCACTTCCCAAAAATATTCCCCAAAAAAATTTTTGTTTTATTATTTTCTGTTTGAACAAAGAGGAAATCTGTTGTGTAACATTACCATTTTTATTCTTAGGAGTTCAGATTAATTTGTTTTCATTTTTTCGACAGTAATATAAAGGTGTTTGGGTAAGAGCAGGATCTTTTTTCTTACTTGCATGCCAGTCGCTCAATAAAGCTATCCCAATGGAAATAGGAATATCATCTAAAGCTTTTATTTTGAGGTTTCTTACTCCAGAGTTTGTTTCTCCTAAAGATGAATCTCTAATTAATGATCAGTCACTGACATGCTGGTTTTGATTAACATATTGTATCCATCATCCTGAATAAGTCACCTGCTTCGTTAATGTCTATTAAGGAATCCGATATATTTAATTTTTTTATTAATAAATACATACCCCAGTAACACAGCTCATCACAGTTATTTGTGTTCCTGTGTGTGCAGCTTCAGCTATTTGTCAAGTTGATCCCTTTGTCATCAAGTGGCATAGGAATTTTGGATGTGGAGTCAGTTCGCATATACTGCCTTACCCAAAAATAAGCAGAAGATGCACTTGCATATGCAGGGTTCCTGGCAAATGCCTGCTATCTTCTCATGCAAAATAAACATATCATTTCCGTAAGCACTCTAGGTATGCAGCTCCTACCCTGTTTGAGATGCATGGCATTTTAATATGAAGAGAAGAGGCATAAATCAATCTTCACTTTTAGGAGTATGCCTCTCTTCCTGGCACGTACTTTTTGGGTGTGCTCAGTTTGACATGCAACAGGTTATATACTACACTCTAAATAGGAATGTTTTGCACCAGAACTTGGCACTAGACCAAAACTAATATATTTGGAAGGCAACCAGGAGACCTGTTAGCATTAGACTGAGTGGATAGTTTGCTCTAAGAGGAAAGGAAGCAGAATGCCTGGATTGCATTTACAAACAGCAGAAGTCAACTATTTGTGTCAGCATTTCAAACCTTGTTCTTTTTTAAAGGAGCAAACTAGAGAGGAACAATGGCTCTTGAAAACTGATACGAGAATCATCAGCAGAACACTAGCTATTGTAATGTGCACAACTATAATTAACTTCAAAGGCAATGAATTCTATGCATCAGTTGGCAGCAGGACAGGAACTTTGCCTTTTAGAATAAAATAATAGCACAGAGGTGGGCTTTCTAGTCACATTTCTAATGTGGTTAGAGCCCCTTCCATTTCTCTGTGTTCCATAACCTTTTCTTATCTTTATATACTGCTTTAACTGCCGTTAAGCACACCTTGGGAAGCATTATTTTTAATAAAACTGTTATGCATACTTTGCTTTCCCCTTGCCCTTCGTATTTTCTAGCCCCAGCACAAGGAATTTTTGCCACTTGCCTTTGACCAGCTGATTGTTGATTTACTATGTGAGTGTAATCAGGCATAATAAAACTGGTAATTACGAGTAACCCCCTTCTTCCATTCTGAGATGTTTCTATCTCAAGTACTCACTACTGTCTCTTGTAGCTTTTCCAAATGTGTGTGTGCATACCTATGCACATATTGTGGTATAATTTTAAAATAAAATACGGTCACTCATATTTTAAATTGATATATTGCAAGTCGTACTTGAATCTATGAAAAATCCTATTTTAAAAAGTGTATTTTTCTTGTTGTTCCTTTAGTCAGTCTGGTTATTTCTTCTGTCTAGTGAGTTCCGAAGATGACTTTTTTTTTTTACACTCAGTTCAAAACTTGGGATTAGTTGAATGTTGCAGTTAAAACTTCTGAATTTCTCTCATACTTCTACGTGTGATACAAATTTCCTCTTGAATGTGTCTTTTATATTAGAAGTACTGTTGTGAATTTTCTTCTTTATAATGAATTTAATCTCTCCTGTGGTGAATTTTCTTCTTTATGCTGAATTTAATCTCTTGAGTAACTAAAATTTTAACACACGTCACTGTTACATTCAACTTTTTTAATACCAAAATTACTTCTTCATTAATTTCCCTGTGTTTCCAGCATATCTGTATTAGAGACAATAATGAAAATTCTACATAACTTCACTGACACATGTACAGAATCATAAAATATCTCAAGTTGAAAGAGACCCCTAAGGATCATAAAATCCAACTCCCTGCTCCTCAGAGGACTGCTTAAAAGTAAACCATATGACTAAGGGTGTCATTCAGACACTCCTTGAACTCTGGCAGGGTTGGGGCTGTGCCCACATTCTGGGGAAGCCTGTTCCAGTGACCAACCATCCTCTCAGTGAAAAACCTTTCCAAATGTCCCATCTGACCTCTCCCTTACACAGCATCCTTCCATTAGGATGTGTTTAGACCACTGAAGGACTATGTTGACAACTTTAAACCTTCCTTCGCTTTCCAATTGCCTTTGTACATTTTCCTTATGCATGACCAAACTTTGCAGGTCTTTCTCCTGCAAATAAAAACGTCAAATTTGAACTTACTGTTTAAATACAGTCTTTTACCTGTTTCCATGGTTTAAAATTCTGAAATATCTGATATTGCTTATGTGTTTCATACTTTTGAAAATTAATTGAATAGATACTCTGAGCTTCAGGGATGTTCAGATTTTGGTGGGGTTTTTTAATATATATTTATTTAGATGTCTTGTGAGAGTGTTTGAGCAGGTTTGACATCTCTCTTCCATTTATGTACAGGTGTACTCTCTACAGATGTAAAAATAAGCCTGTTTTTTACAGACTAGTCAAAAGGTGTCCTTTGTTATTTTTCTCATTTCTGTCTGTGTTGAAGTGTGCCTAATCTGAAATTAATTTTACGTCTCAAACTTGTTCGGTGTCCAGATTTAAAAAGAAAATTCTTCAAATTAGAAGCACATTGTTTAAAAGAAGTTTTTTTCTATGCAATTTTTCAAGTGAAGGCAAATCAGCAAGAGGCACTTTCTTTAAAAGTGCATAGAGGGGTCAAGAGATCACCATGTCTTTGCTTGTCCTGCAGAGGTTAAGCCAGCTTCCTAACCTTTTCTGGGTGACATTTCAACAGTGACACTCAAGAAGCAGACCCTACTGTTTGAAGTAGCTTCTCAGGTTGCAAAAACTTACTGACCTAATCCAACAGCTGCCTGTCATCTAAACTGGTAATCCTGTTTATTCCTCCATCCCAAACTGGCTATCTCGGCTTGTCTTCTCTGTTGCTTGGACTCTGCTACTTACTGGTCAGCCAGCATGCTTTGCTAGCGAAACAGATGTGATGGCTTTTATTCTTTCCTCAAAAACCAAACCAGAAACTGTTTCTTGCCATCTTACTGAGGTAAAATGTCCAGACACTGGCTCAGACAAATGCCTGTGTCAGTGGTGAGGAGGCAGAGTAACAGCTGGCAGGCAGGTTGGTCATCCCGCTTTGGACTGCAGCATGTCCTAAGACTTGAACTCAGAAGATTCTGTCCTGCTTGAAAGGGCTGATCTCTCCTGAAAGAGACCTTTAACCTTTGTTAAGTCCTCTTTTACCTACTGCTTTTCCTCCTGTTAGCTTGATCTACCAGACTTTACATTCTGATTTCCATCCTTGAGATGGATACTGGTAATATTTCTGAACCAGCTACCATAATCCAAGAGAGCCCATCTCTAGCCAGATTTCTTCTGACTCAACTTGAGAGCCACCTTCTTTGCACCTTAATTATGCAGAATTCCTTGGGGCTTCAGCAGGAGTTATGACTGTGCAAGTGATGCTGAATAAGGTTTCTAGTTTACAGGACTAATTACCCTGTACTTTGATTTGGCTCAAAGAGTGCAATTACTGCAGGAGAAAGTAGTACCGGAAGAAACCATCTCAAGGCAAAATTGGTTTAATTAATATCTTTATAAATTAAAGCTACTGGATCATTGCTCTGTTTCTTGCTATGCTTTTTACACTATCCCAAGACAAAATTTGTATCCAAACTGGTGTGAAAAAGATGAAAGGAGTCTGTGCTTTATGCAGCAACATTTGCCTCTGTGTTTTTTGTTCACAAATGTTATCTGTAGCTGCCAACGACTGTTGTCATGAGACGCTTTTTTTAATGTTATATGTTGGCTTTCCCAGTAGACTTTTACTTTTGGTTTTCCCAGAAGGTTTCAGCGTCTTTTCTAGCATCACTAGCAATAAAAAGATCTCCCAGAAGGACAGATTTTGCTTCCAGCTGGGTTCTACAAGTGACTTGAAAAGTCTTAATAAGTCATGCAGAAAGTGGCTTATATTCCCAGGGAATTACTTAAATTACTCCTTTTCTTACTTCAACTCCGAGTTCAAAGGGGATTGGTATGACACCCACACCACAAATTCTGTCTTTAACTCAGAGGCCAAAATGACATCAAACAGGAATGAAAAGCCCCTCTGCTGTCCTCGCCAGCTGTGCAGTGAGCTTTTAGCTCAGGGGAACTGTGATACCCAAAAACCTTCTAAGAGGCCACTTGTTCAGCAGCTCTTTCAGCTGCCTGCAGGAGCAGCCCGCAGAGCAGTACTGCTGGATGCTGGAGAAGTCCCATTATGATAAATTATGCATGATAGTGGTACCTGCTGCTCCCATATCTGATGCACTTTGAATTCAGCTCAAGTTTATTTGAGGGACTCAGTACCTCTTGCAAACTGCACTTTCATAAATTATTACTAATTAAAAATAGCTTAATGTTCAGTGGTGCTTAGAACCGCAATTCCCATTGAAGGTGGAGAGTGTGCTTACAGCATTAAGTAGGTCTTCCAGCAAACCTTGTGGATCAGGTACCAGATTCAGATTTAATTCCTGTATGTTTTTTGCCTCTTTGAGTAGGCAGGCTGGTTTAAGAAACATACTTTGTTTTCAATTGTTTTGTGACTTTGTTTTTTAAAAGTATTAAATGTGCTATCTTTTTATGTGGTTAGTAAATGCTCTTTTCCTCCTCGTTTCAAATAAGTGAAAGTTGGTCCAAGTAACTCCTATAAAGGACTCATGTTGGAATAACTGTAGAAAAAGTGTCCTTATTGTACTTCATCAGATAAATGCCAGAAACTGAAGAAGCTAACAAAGCCAGTGATCTTTATGTTTAGAATTTTCAAGAATAGGATCTTTACCAAGTATTTATTTTCCCTCTTTTTCCTTCTTAAAAAAAAAGACAAGCTGTAAATTCCAATCCATTTCCTTACACCTTCAATTCTCCCCCAGATGTCAATGATACTATCTTTAAAAAATGGATTTTGTCTTTTTGGGCTTTTTCCTCTCAAAACCCAGGGTAGGAGAAGATTCTTCGTGGATCACATCGTGGATCTTTGTCGTCTCAGCAAACTGGCCCTTTGCACCATGTTTGATATAGATCTCTTACAATAGAAAAATCATGATTTTGACATATGGAGTGTCTAGGTACCTAATAAGTTATACTAATTTTACTGGTTTGATTCAGTTTAGACAAAAAACTCTGCTCCCTGAAGAAAATAAAATGTGATGTGTTGCCTAGTGCAACTGACTTCTGCAAAATTGGGAACACAAACACATACAATTTGAATTTTCCCTTGCTTATTTGTGTTTTGCTCTGTCTGTCCAACCTGTTGCTGTTGAACAGTGGATGAAATAGCAGCGATGGCCATGATGGGTCAGTGGTTGGTAAGTGAAATGCTATTTTAAAGGCTGTTCAACTCCACATTGTTTTTCTGGTCAGTTGTTCCTGTCATTCAAATTATGATTATAGTAGATGTTAAAACAATCCCCCCTGATACTGCAGCTCCCTTGATATATTTAACTTGATTTATTGTGGTTCATTGTCAGGATGCTTTGAGGGACAATTACAGCTCCCCTCAGCGTTTTAAATAATGTGAAAACGTATTCATTGTCTTCAATGAATTCATTCCCAACTAGAATTTCCACCTCAATTACAGTTAGTTATTGAGGAATACTCTAATAATTCATTTTAAATGCTCTTTTCTCTTGACCCTGATGAAAAGCTAACGGATCTTCACTAGCAGGACCAAACCCAAGGATTTATCTTTTCAGTTTCGGTTTGGTTTGTTTTTTTTCATCTCACATCTGTGTGTTTTGGCATAACATGGGATAGAAAAAGCAGCATGAAAGAGTCAGTCTGTGTGCATCTGCATTGCTGGCAATGCAAGGGCAGGCTCTGGCTGGCTGGCTGGGGGATGCTGCTGCTATTTTACCTCATTCCCCAAGGCTTCTAATTTCCATTTCCCTCAGGTACCATAAGGAAAATTAAACACCTTTAAGATATTTTTTGTCTGAATGTCAATGCATTTCCTTTTTCAAATAGAAAGCATGAAGCTCTCAGTTTAGGGAAAAGTAGCTTGATCTGTGGCAAGGGGTTGTTTTGTAGGATATGGGGTACTCCACCTCAGGTTTTCTCTCTGCTTGATTCAAAATAGTTTTGCATTCTGTATCACTCACTGAGACAGAGCTCAGACACTTGAACCTGGGCTTCCCACTTCCTAGCCTATGATATTTGTCTTAGTTTGCTTTTCTTGTTCCTAAAAAACAATTTCGCTGAAAGCATTCTCAAAATGGAAGTGTCTGCACGGAACATGTTGAGTTTGATGAGTTAGCACATATTTAACAGACTGTACAGATCAATCTTAGTGCCTAAAGTTGGCAGGAGAGAGAAAATGCATAAAAATAGTTGCAAACAGACTACAATGGAGTGAATGCTGAACAGGGATTTTTGCAGACAGTGAGGGAGGTGCTGTTTATTTTGAGCTAGCTCATGCTTTGTTAATTCAGTTGCTGGCAACTTGTCTGGGACTTGAGTCTCTCCATTTTGACTCATGAAAACTTAATTTTGCATGACAAAAATGCAGAGCGATGAGTATGTGTTTCCAATTTTGAGAAGGCTGTTAAGGAGGATCCAGTCCTGTGCTAATGGAAGTCCTGCTGCTACTGTTGTGTAGTGGGAAAAGCAAGACTTGAAGGGTTGCACAGATAAGTGCTTCACTTAGCATTACATAGGGGATAGCATTTCAGCTAATGTGCCAGGCTCATTTCCTGCCAATTCCCACTCCTGTTCTTGCTTTGTTCTCCCATTTCCCCTCTTGGTATATGAGGGAAGGCTTCAGAGAATTTAATTGCTAGTGACTATGGTCTAAGCCCCCTCCTTGGCTTTCCTTGCTCTTGGTTACCTTGTGCTGGTACTGGCCTACATAAACTAGAAAATAGGCTTATTCTATTAGCTCATAAAGATTACTGGAGCCCCTGGAATCCTTGCCACTAAGGAATGGGGAAAACAGTGATATTGCAGCATTCCCAAAATTTAGTATTTTTATGTATGAGTTTAGCATATGTTGCTGAACTGGTGGGGTTTATCTTCTTCTTTGGTATACTCTAACCGTGTTATGAGTTGGTGTACTTTTGAGGACTTTTTCTAAGCTTAGTTCTGAATTTCTAGCTATTGGGCCAACGTCTATAAAATTGAGAGCTTTAAAATCAGGTAATTACAATGCAAAAACTGAGCTCTGTCATAAAATGTGTCTCTGTGGTAAATGGTGGTACGGGTAGAAAAAACAATCTGGCCCTTACATGTTTTAGAAAAGCACTGTATGTGTTCACTTGAGCCAGTAATGTTTAAATAAATTTTAACTGCGTGCAGAATAATCCTGTAAAAAATAACAGCAACAACAAGATTGGATGCTAAACTGCAGGAGAACAGCTTGAAAGATGCTACTATCTGAGGGCTGTTTTGCAATTCCAGTTTGGAATGTCACCGTTTTGTTTTTAATTTTGGGAGTCTATGTGGAACGTCCAGGACTTTCACCTTTTCACTTTCCAGCTACCGTGATTGTTTTCCTGTGTTTGTTTAGCTTACTGGTGGCATTGGCTTTCCCACTCTCTGCTACAGCGCTAATCAAGCAGTCTGCCCGGCGAACACTCTGCGGTGTTCATTCCTTTGGTGTGGCTTTCCTCCCTTGCACTGACCAGTGTGCAGTGGATTGCTGGCAATCCATTCCCTTCTGCTGCTGGTTCTGTGGTTATGCCCTCCTTGGGTTTCGTTCATTGTTTTTGTCACAAATGATGCTGCAACTTCCGTGAAATGGTTAGAAACTTGGCAGAAGTACATAAGAAATGAGAAACCATTAACTTGATGCTGTTCTCTGCTGGCTTCTGTTGCACTTGCTGTTCTGATTTCCCTGGCCACCACTGTTTCTACTTTACTTACATAAGTTCCAAGTTTTTACTTTTTGTGTAGTTCGTAATTTTCTCGAGGAGTTCTTAGGATAATACTCCTGACCATCTACACCATCAAAATGTGATCATGCATGCGTCCACTAATCCCTAGTGGATACTAGCCTTGTGAATCATCTCAGGCACTCAGTTAAAATAGAAATACGTAATGCAGTCATCTGCACTTGAAAATCCTCAACAAGAGACATACCCTGGTCCTATTTGTGTTGGTGTAAATCCAGAATCCCTTTATATCCATTAGTGGCTTTAATATAGATTAACCCTGTTTTTAAATGGAATCAGGATTGGGCCAGTTGCGTGTTGGCTTTACATCCTAAATGGTGCTACTAGATTAATAGGAATTTCACAAGTGCTCAGTTTTCTCAGGTGGGAACACTCTGGCCATATTTGTTTTATGAACTGCAAAACTGACAATGTACAGTATTCCTTTAGATTGCAGCAGGCTGATCCTGCCTTTGGAACTATGATCCCAGCTTACATACCTTGTGAAGTTGCAGTTTTAGTCCATTCACTAAATTTTGCAGACTGAAATGTAGAGGAGAAACTTGTAACAGTATTTGGATCCATTCTTGAGAGACAACAATGGGTATAATTTGGAGCAGAACCTGAGAGGTACTGTCCTTTATACTAAGACAGAGAAACTTATTTTAATAAAAACCATTTGAAATATTTAATAGATTACCTGTAAGCTTCCTAACATATCAGGGGTTTTATTTTGCATGTGTAAACAATAAGATAATAATTATTTGAAAACCTGTTCAGATTTGAAAGGTTAAATATTAGCAATTAACAATAAAGAGGGTTGCTAAAAATATCACTTTGCAATGAGAGAGCACATCATTTGATGAAGCTAGTGTTTCTAATGGCTTTGCTCCTATCTGGTGTCAGTGAATGAAACAAATGCAAGGGCTGCTTTTCTGGTTCTGCTCATGGCATATGGCCCCCTAATGCACACAGTATTGCTGCTGTAAAGTCAGGATAAATGAAAATGGAGACTTGGTTAGTAGTGCTTGTGTTGTTTGGTCTTGGGGGCGGGGGATCCCGGTAATTTGTTTCCCCGCGGGTTGCAGGAAACGGCCTTAGTCTAGGTGGGGACAAGGAAAGAAGGGAGTTCCTGGGAGATACGGTTGCTTCTGTGAGCATATTATCGGGATGGGTAGTTACAAGTGCTCTTACATAATTTGGAGTGAGAATAGTCCATCCTTTCAGTCAGGCATGCATTATTCTGAATATACTCTTCAGTGGCTTTGACACTGTAGCCATTTCAATTAAAAACTGCTGTGCTAGCTTTTGATGTAAGGCTGGTGAATGTTCTAGAGAGGGAGTGAGGGTGAGTGCAGCCGGCATTCATCCCACGAAATGCGGGACTGGATAGATATTCTTGAGCTCCACCTACAGTCAAATCAGTGCTGCGCCTGAGCACGTGTAGGTTTATGCCGGCACCATGCCCACGGCTAAAGTTGCTTGCATGTTTTCCCAGCATGGTTGTGTTAGAGTGGTGCTCTGGGGGCTGCCATTCCCCATTTCTCAGCCTAGCCTTGAGGGCTGTGCTGATAACTTTGTAATGTTGGCGGTGTTGCTGCTGGCGTGTTCAAGCCTACCTTGGCTACCTGCATCTGACTTTCTGTTCCACATAGATGTGCCCAGCTTTCACTGGCTTGTACTGAGAGCAGGTGCAGTTTGAGAAGCTGTGTTGGACAGATTACTTTTTTTTTTCCTGCCTTTCTTGTGCATGAGTTGAAAATAATGCCTTTGAAATTGCTTTGAAAATTTAGGTACAAAGGGTGTTACATTATATGGTATCAGCACATTTAAATGAAATAGTTTACATGGTGAGAGGGGTGGAGAGAGAAGTCTAATGTCCAGCATAGTTTACATGGTGAGAGGGGTGGAGATAGAAGTCTAATGTCCAGCTGAACTGTATCTAACTAGAATGATGAGCCCCTGAATTTAAAGGATCTTGCATCTGGGAGGGGCACTGCCTTTCTTTCAAAATTGTCTGGTGTTCTCAGACATAGTCTTAAAGGCTCGTAATGCAGTCAGGCTTTAAATTTCTGTCAGGTGTCTCTCCCCTATGTGCTTTTGAATAAGTTTCCTTTCTCTTCTCCATTCCTATGTATACATTCTGCATGTATACGTAGCAACAGTCAGGCAAGACCAAAAGGAAGTAAAATTTGGGGGTTTGCCACTGTCTTCTTCTCAGGCTGGTATAAAAAGCCTTTTCTGTAAATATTTAATGCCCTCTGCTGCTGCATAACCTACTAAAATGAGTAAGAGTTACCTTCCTGCTTTGGGTCCCCCCAGACTATTGGAAAAAGAATGGGTTGGTGATTCCTTCTTCTTAATGTCACTAGAAGTTACTGCTCCTCTAAGAGGTAGAGGTAGAGTGTGAGAAAAGAGGGGTTATCCAAGGGGTTGTTTGCTCACCAACTGCTTTAGCTGCTGTCCTATCGTCTGTTTCATCTGAGCAGATGTTGGATTATTATTCTAGGACTTCTGAGGATTATCACCTTCCTCTCCTCCCTTCTCTCTCACCCTCCCACAATATGGTGCTTTACACCTCACCCTTGTCTTTTGCCTGTCCTGGTGTAAGCTGAGCAACGGGACTCCGGAAAAGAGAATTTGAAGATTCAGCTTGCATTGTTAGGATCTTCTGTTATAGACGCTGGAGATACCACAGTTTTGACCTTTTTTTCAGATTTGTTTCATTGCTCTTAAACATGTGCTTAAAATAGACTGCTATCTCCAGGACTCGTTCTCTGTTAATCAGCAAAGCCAATGTGGACCACGTGTGTAGAGACAAATCAAATGAGTGAAGACATAATCAGGGCTATTCTTCAACTCAGAGTAAATATTAACAACAGTGTTTTGTGACAAACTATAATTGAGGACATCAACTTACTGGGGAAAATAATCTTCCTTGATAAACAGGCACATGTTGCTGTTGCATCAGGTGCTGACAGAAGCAATACTATTGGGTTTTCAGTGTCTGCCTACATGAGTGTCTATAAAAGGGTGTTTTATGATGCAAAAGAATATTTTTGTGGAAGTGTTCCTGATTCCAATTTGATTTTCCCACTTGCTTTCTCTTCTTACAGAGTTAAATAGGTTTCATTTCTATTCACATTTTTGCAACTACAAGAATAGTCTATATACATATTTATCTGTACCCATGCATATTTAGCTAGGTGTGCTTTGCCAATTGCAGTACTATCAGAAGCTTTTATGCAAAGGTAAGCCTCATTTTTGGTCCAAATTTATATTTAGATTATTCTGTCTTTTATTCTTGTGTGTCTGAATCTGTGTAATTCTGTTGGCGTCAGTGGCAATGCATATCAGATTCACAGTTGAAATAGAGAGACAAAGGCTATGCACCTTAATCTGTTTTACTATTGTATTTGTAATAGAGAACTTCAGATTATAGCAGCAAAAATAGAAATGTTAATTTCATTTCATAAAAACAAAACCAACCCCCCACCCCCCGAAACCCTCACACTGTTCATTATCAGCAGTGGAAGAAGGCAGGATTAGAAAGCATTGGTTCCATTTAGGATTATGCAGGAGAAAATTGTCTGTGTGATTTTGGAGACTTTTTGTTTGTCTGTTTGTCTGCTTGTTTGTTTTCCAGTGGAACTTGCTCTATGCCTGGAAATTAAATTGTTTGATACAGCAACAACAAAAGCAGGAACTGATCACTGTGAACTCATGTACTATCAGAAAGAAAACAAACACAAAAACATATACAGTAAATTAATGCAAAGATGGAAATGGGCAAGATCCTTGTTCCATAAAAGAAATCCCAGATATCTTCAATTTTAGTTTGGCTGTGGTGATTCATGTCTCTTCAGAAGTTTCTCAACAGCAACAACTGTTGTATGCTGCCTTTGAAACCCACATGCTACCACTGAAGCAGGGCTTGAATCAGCATGGAATTTGGCTTATCAGACTGTGTCTGGGAAGCCAGCAGTTTTTGTCACATCAGACTGCATGTGGATCAAAAACTGAAGTAAAATGTAGTGACACATTGTGAAAAGAAAAAGACAAGCTTTATTGGCTTCAGTGAAATCTCATAATCAGATAAATGTTTCATACTTTGGATATAATAGTTATTTAAGCAGTAATTATATTCATTAAATGTATGCTTTAAAGTTAATATTGCTGGAGATATTTCAAGTGTTAGAGATGTGCACGTAAGTCACTTTTCATATTTAGAAATCCTCTGATCCTCATAAGAATTTCATGCTATTTGATGTGTTTATGTGAAAATCAGGATGGAAGAACAGACTATTTTTTCAAGAAGTCACAAACACCAAATAATTTTGTTTGTGATCACATCATAAGAAGACATTGATGCAACATCCTAGAGCAGTATGATTTTAATTGAGCAGTGGCTTTTTTGTCTCACCCTGAAGAAAAATTGAATGTTCTTGAGGCGTACATTGGTAGTCTGGACAGAAAATCAGAAAAAAAAAAGTTCATATTTTTATTTAGTAGGTTAGGTTGGCTGAAATTGATTCTCTTTCCTAAAAAGGGTCTGATCAGCAGTCCTGTACCTCTTTCTCACAAAGGATAGAGCAAACTTCGGTGGCTGCAAATTGAATGATAACCTAGGAGAAACTGTATGATTGCCAGCACTCTCTCCTGAACATTCGTCAAAAGCATAGCTGTGGAAATTAGCTATTTCTAGCTAATCATAGCTAGATTGTAAGGAATGTCAGTTTGATGGAGGTGAGGAAAGAAAGGGGCAGGAATGGAACTGTCAGAGTTAATTCTGCGAAATGACTTCTGGCAAAAAAGCAATTAGAGTTATTTGGACAGCTTGCCCAGAACAGCATATTTCTCACCTTTGTCATTCATAGAAGGAGTAGCTGCCTGTACTAGATGCATTTTTGTGTAAAGCTGCAAAAAATATAGGTCGTGTTTAAGCAAGCTGTTGTAAAGTTTAAAACTAAAAGGGTAATCCTAGTATAACAAGCAGTTGGGTTGCTCTCTACAGTACTAAGGCTTTTTTTTTTTTTTTTTTTTTTTTAAGTGGCATATCAATCTGTGTTTTGTGTTAAAACACAGCACAAGGCCAGTAAAATCTAGTTTTATCACTCCATGTATTAAGTGCACTGGAAGAGTGAAGGCTGAGGTCTTTTGACTCTGAGAAAAGCGTGTCAGAGTTGCAAGAGTCTTGCAGATATGAGAAAAGATGGAGAAGGGAAAATATAAACTCACAGTAACCTGAAATCTCAGCAGTTTGCCCCAGTTTTATAATGAAACAAAAGAGAATGAGATGACCAACTCTCACAGCATGCCACCGCCGGAGTTAATACGTTAGTGGCTGATGACAATGATTATGATGTTAAAAAATGCCTATATAAGGCACCCCTAGGGTTAATTAGCAGATAAAATCATGAAAATTATTTTCTGTAAATATTGTTGGGAAATGCAGATGAAAATATTGGCTTCTGCATGAGCTTTTGGAAAGGGCCGGCTGATAAAGGTGGAATAACAGCTCAAATAGCATTGAATGGTCTGGGACAACAGAGGAAGATCTCCCTTGGTTTCCTTGGCACCAACCAATTCCTGAACATATCTGACCTACCCATGTGCATGTAGGTTCCTTCACAAGTTAAAAGATTTGCTCTGCTATTTTCCTGTAGCTCTTAAGGTCTTCTGAGGCTTTCTATAAATGGTTCATCAGGCTCTTACTCATTTTATCAGGAATATGGTGTGTATTAGGACACATAGGTTTCTGGATTTGTCTCCCACTAACATTAGCTGTAATGGGAGATAAGGCAAACAGAGGTTGTCATCTAACACTGGCATAGTTACAGGGTTTGGGGTTTTTGTTCTTGGCTTTTTTCCAAGTGTGTTTATCGTGCCCTATCCCTTTTTCCTTTGCAGTAGGAGTAGATTTACCTTCCACTTTCCCAGTAACCAGATATTACTGCAGTCACAGAGCATGAAGGCTCATATGGGGTTAAACGGTTTCCTGCATTTCAGATTTTGCGGTGACCAGATTTAAATTCAACAGTGTTTGTTTAGGATTCTGTACTCAGCACTTTGTATTAGATGAGAAGAAGCCCTGCATTTAAATTATTCAGTCTTTAGGACTGATGAAAATTGTCAATCACCTTCTAGCATATTTAACTTATCCTAAAGGATGCTTACAGGTGCAAAAATTCACATCCAGTTGCATTTATATATCCTTGGGTTTATTTTGTCACTGAGTGACTCTGCTCTCCTCTCCTTCTAATGTACTCTTATGTTGCCCTACAGATGGTGGCCAGAAATCAGATTTTGGGTATAAAAATAATAAATTCCATTTTCCTCAAATTGATGAGACTGACAGAGAAACAAACAACATGGAAACATTAAACATTCCATGACATTAAATAACAATGGCTGGCACGTCCTGCCTAAAGTAGGAGAAATGCCACTACGGCAAGTTATTGCTCAGTGCTAACTGCAGAGTCAGTAAGTATTATAATTATTTCTGATATTTACGTTCTGTCCTGGCATCAGGAGAAGAGATGGTGTTAACTACAAAGTGAAGTTAGGGCTGAAGCGGAGGGGAGATGGGACATGCAATCTGAGAGAGTGTGTGTGACAGACCTGAACCAGACAACCACATTTCCCATCCCGCAGTGCCAAAATGCTTCCACCCTGCGTCAGGACCACAGTGTTTCACTTTAAATAAATTAATTTTAAAATAAATAAATAAATAAATAGTTGGCAGGATCCTTCCAGGACCAACCTTTTCAGAAGCCTACCTGGGGTGCAAGGCCCGGGCCTGCTTGGAGTGGGAGAGAGGCATAAGGTTGGCTGCCTGTGTCCCAAGTGTCCAATCATCATGGGGACAGAGGATGATACGAGCATGGAGATGGGGATGGCAGGGACAAGGTCACATGAGGGAGGCCCCAGGTGGGCACCTCCAGGGTGCCCAGGGTGCAAGGAGATGCATGGAAGGTGTAGGCTGGCAGATGAAATGTCTCCTCACGGGGGAGCTGGAGGCAGCGCTGCCCCTGAAACAGGGTGGTTGTGGGGGGCTGAAGGCTGGCAGGCACTGCATTTGCTGGCTTGGGGCTTGGTGTTGGTTGGGAATTCTTCCTGACGTGGATGTGGTTTCATTAGGAAAATCCCAGCCTGCTCTGCCATTTGTGAAACAGTTGGTCAGGGCAGCTGAGTTCTCCCTCCTGAAAGAAGCCCCATGGGCACGGCAAGCAAATGCCACAGTGGGAGAGGTTGGTGCTCTTGAGCTTGTTTTGGGTTTCTGGCTACTTCAACCGAAAGAGACAGTTCCAGAGAACTGGCTAGTGGGCAGAAATCCACGTTCATTCGTTGCACATTTGCCCTTCTGCAGATGAAGATCATCAATCAAAACAAAACAGCTGTCTTTATGCCACATCTCAGGCTTGAAACTAGATGAAAGCCAGTTGGTGATCTCCATTTGGTAACAGTCTTTGGTAAAAAGGTGCTTCAGAAAGAGTGGTGGTTGAAGCATCACCATTGACAAGTGGTTACTGAGCCAACACTTTGATATTCTTTAAAACCATCTGAGGGAAATTGCCACATCCAGTGCCCCTCAGAGTGGACCATGACTTCATACAGCTTCATGAAGGAGTGCTTTTACTGAGCTTGTAGTTACTTTGTCCTTCCATGGTGATAGGAATTTTTGTGAGAACCTCCTTATGGACTTCAAAAAAACCCAAACATAAATAATGAGGAGGTAGAAATACCAGCCTTTGACCAGACCTGTGTGCATATGCTCCCAGAAGGACAGCATAGATAACATGTTTTATTTCTTCATATTTAGAAACTTTTCCTAGTGCTACTAAGCAAGGGACTCAAATTCAAAGCTATGCATTTTTTCACTACATCCTTCAGGTCTCTGTACTCTTTTTCTTTTTTCTTTCCAGTAAATCTGATTTTTTTTTTTTAAGTATCATTTTCTGCCTGACTCAGCAGTTGCCACTATGATAAATCCGAGGGACAGGAGAGGGGACAGGCTCTTTATCTGGAAAAAATTTAATGAGGTATGTGTTTCTTCCAGCTCTTAGTGGGAATAAAACTCTCTTTGTAAAAACCTCTGAGAAATTTATCCAGCTGAGGGTTGTCGGATTTGCGTGGGCTTTTTTATTCATTTGCTAGCTTAAAAAAGAAAAATCAGGCCTAGCAGCCAGGTGTACCATGTAGGTGTACACCCCAGAGGACTATGAAGCTGATGAATAGCTAGCTTCCTATAATGCCAAGCACCTCATCCATGATATATAATAATACTAATTTTTAATGCTTTCAGAAATTCACATGTAAAGCTTTGCAAAATCGAAGAATCCACATTAAAAAGCATCAAAACACTTTGTTTAGACCTCCCTTTTTCTTGCTTTATGATAAATAGTTGGGAGTAACTAGTTTTATTTTGTATAATTATTTATGAAGTTTCCAAATGAAGGATTATAAGTACATAACTCAAACGTGAGATTGTGATTTCCTCATCGATGTTCAGTCCTAAAGTATTTTTTGGATGATTTTGAAATGTATCAGGTAAAAATAAAGAAAGAAATATGGGACAGGATCTTTAAATTAGCATGATGTCTTGCGGGGAATAGCTGGCTAATGAAAGTCAACAGCAGCATGTCAAATAATCATTTATTGGAGCTACGGGTGTCTGTAATCATTTATTGGAGCTGTCAGATGGGTCTCCACTGAAATACTTGCCCATTTCTGAAGAGTTTTTCTTTTGTTGCTTTACTCATTTGAAGTGAGGGGATCATGCTGTCATTTTCATCACTGAAACTTGTACTTACTTGTAAGTTTGGAGTGTGCCTAGGAATCATAAAAGGAATAAATCCTTGAGGTTTGCCAAGAAGTTGAAACCCTCACTTCTGATAATCTGCCTGTCATTTGCAACCAGGGAGATGTTAATATGAAAGGCAGGTTTTTTTAAAGGGCTGGGGAAAGAGAATAAATTCCCATCACTTGTCTGTGCAGTCACCAAACAGCTTTGAAGATACCTATACTGTTTAAAGTCAGTTTACGACTTTTCTGTGGCTTTGGAGGACTGCCCAAATCAAATAAATGAGTAAGCTGCTATGCAAGCCATCTTATCGACTGTGTAGCTCATAGTTAAATCTCCTACTATCCTCATTCCCTGCTGTGATATGTCCATATCTAGGCCTTGGTACATATATCCATTCCAGTAATTTCATGGCCTCTCTTGCCAACATAAATATATGCTGAATTGGGGTGCTTGCAGTGGTTCACTAGGTCATTCCTCTGAGTGGTAGAGATTTGCCCCTTGTTAGCCCTGATTACCTGTTAAATATAGAGATATAAGTTTCTCCCCATCCCTCTACTTATCAGATCCATCATCACCACAAGGCAAAAAAATGGTCTTTTCATTCTTAAGAAGGTCCAAAACAAAATCTGTGTCACTGATACATGGTCAACTTTCAGAACTGGATCAGAGTGAACAAATAACTTTTCTATGTCCTTGATTGTCTTGCAGTCAATTTTGACGGGAGATAGGAACAGGATGCTTGGTCTGCATGAAAACTGAGAAACCACGCATACAAGCTGTGGGCACTTCTCTGCTCAGCACACACTTGCCTTACTGCTGCAGGGAAAAAAGTCTTGGTGAAAGGATGCACATACAAAGATATTCCAGCTGTCTCTGCACAATCCAGCTCCGTGGAGCAATATCAGCTAGGCCAGGCTGGGGCTGTCATCTAGGGACAGAAGTGGTGTTCCTGGTAAAGTAGCTGGGGTTTGCTGGCAGAACTCTGCTGCTCACAGAGCTTTGCTGCAGTGGTAGTTTGGTTATTGGTACCTGACTTAGCCTAAGTGTGTCCACAGACCACTTTGGTTGCACTTTTGGGCTATAGTCAAACCATACTTATACATTTGTGTGTGTCTTTGTATACGTGTGGCGGCAATCTGCTGAAGCAAATTACAGGTGGACTAATAATAAGGGCTGCCAGCATCTCAGGGTGCAGTCTTCTGAGTTTGTCTCAGAGATATATTCACTGTCTCTGTTCAGGGATTTATTAATGATGGTAAGAGATGTTTATGGAGCTTTGATTCTGCATTGTTACACACAGGAGTGAATGATATTTTTGGGACTAAAGAATTAAGTTGAACTGAACATTTGCACTTGCAAGAGTGTTAATCTCCTGCAACTCACTCGTGCTGTGATGATTCAACTCTAGTTGTTGCTGCTAAGCTGGCTACAAGATGATACAGTAATACCATGTCATTAATTACTAATACAATAATTCAAGAAGTGCATGGCCAAAATATTTAATTCTTATCATTTCCTGTTTTCTTACCTCAGAAGAATAGTGTTTCACAAGGCATTTAGGAACAATATAATCCCACCGTCCTTCAGATTGGTTTTGTTCTGTTTGCTCAAACACCCCGGTTTTTACATGCATTTTTTTGAACTAGGGTAAATTGCAAATGTATCTCCTATTTTCATGTACTCAGGTTAAGTAATGGAAAACCTGTGACAAAAGGTGTGACTTCTGTGGGAAATGTACTTAGTGCCTTTTATGCATCCAGAGACTTGAAACATTTTGGCTTTTACAGTAGAAATGTAGTCATGAAACTTGAAATAACAAAGTAATCATCTCCTTAATTTTGTTTGCCTGGAGTATTTTTATTTTTACACCGAGAGCAAAAAATATACGTGACTGGAGAGTAACATAGTATAAGAGCATATAAATGTTTCTTTCAGAATAATATAGGGGTAGTTATGTTCCTGATGAGCAGTGCTTGCATCGTTGAGGCACTTTTTGCTTCTCACCCCACGCCACCAGAGAGCAGGCTGAGGGTACACAAGGATTTGGGAGGGGACACAGCTGACACAGCTGACCTCAACTGACCAAAGGAACATTCCATACATATGGCACCATGCTCAGCCCATAGAGCTGACGGGAGAATCTGGAAGCAGGGAATATTCAGAGTGATAGCATTTTTCTTCCAAAGTCACTGTTGGGCGTGATGGAGTCCAGCTCTCCTGTGGAAGGAACACCTGCCTCCCCATGGGAAGTGGTGAATGAATTCCTTGTTTTGCTTTCCCTATTAAACTGTCTTTATTTCAACCTACCAGTGGTCTCTCACTCTTCCAATTCTCTCCCCCATCCCACTCACAGGAAATGAATGAGCAACTGCAAGGGGCTGGGTTGCTGCCTGGAGTTAAGCCATAACAACTCCCTTCCTGCTTTTATGTAGTTGGGGCTACAGAAAAAGGCTGACAGACTAATACAAGTCCAAAACGGATTGTGGAAGCGTGATTTCTTTGGCAATATTCTACTTTGCTTGGACTAGGGGAAAAGAACTTTGCCCAGTCAAACCTAGTGTTGGTGACGACTGTGACTGCAGGGAAGTGGCAAGCTCTTCAACCAGAATGCATAAATTTTGTTGCAACTTTGTTGCTGCATTTAATTTTAAGTTTTGATTCTATCACATAGAATAATCAGTGGGACAGCTTGACTACATGTTGAAGTGTTCAAATGGTTTAAAAGGTTTGAGGCTGAAGTCATTCAGAATAGTATCATGTTTTGTTTGCCATGTCTTGAAGAATTTTTCTAAGTAGATATGGTGAATTTTTACTCATTTAATAGGAGTAAAGAACAAGAAAAGACAAACTAGTCATAACTGAACTTCTTTGAATAGTAATTTGAATTTACATGGGATCGGGGAAACTTTTGTGTGTCTATTTTTTTTTTTCTTAAGTACAAAATATTTAGAACAAGAACTTGGGAAAAATGAGCAGGTTTCATATGAACTGAAAACCATGGAAAAACAATAACATTTTTTTAGCAGGAACAGTAAAACTACATAATCAGAGGACAACAAATGTTTATTGGCTTGAATATATAGATGCCCTTAAGTGATTTTTAAGTACCTAAACCAGAATGCCCACAACAAATTTACCTGTTCCACATTTTACTACATATGTTCACACAGTGTTCATTCTGATGACTCCTTTTCCAATTAACATCTTTTTCTGTTTGTTTGTTTGTTTCTTTGTTTTTGGGGGTTTTATTTTGTTTTTTTGTTTAATGAATAATCTATTACTCTGGAGTTCTCTTTAGCAACACAGAACATAAGCTGTAGTTTGTTAAGCGATCCTTGCAAACTCAGACCTTTCCTAGTAGCACCACACATGTTATTTGATTTACCTTCAGCTATGCATGTCTTTGAAGTTTTAATGGAAACCTGCCAGAAATTTTTGACAAGGTAAAGAACTGCATTTTTTCAACATCTCCCGTCTCCATGATTTATTTATAGCTAGATCTTCGTGTTTGAGCTGAGAGAGCTTGTCTTAAAGTTTATGGAAAGTGATTTGACAACAAAAATCTACAACTCTGTATCCCAAAGCATGTGAGCACTGAGAGGTTAAACAGAATGTTGAAATCTCCCCAGGATACTGCCAGAAAGCAGGGAAATAGCTTGGTGTTCCAAACTTGGGTCTTACCATGGTGCTCTCATTGCTCTGCAGCAGTGGTGGGTTATGACCTTACAAGTAACTGATGTGGGATTTATTCACAAGCAAAAACTTGCAAATGTGTTTTTGGAAAAAAGGGTTTGAAAAACACTAATTAAAATCAAACACTTTTAACTATGGAAAGTCTTTCTAATGTCCATCTTGTAGATGTCTAAAATTGCACTGAAAAAATAGTATTTTTGTCACCAAGGCTATTACAACTGAGGTTTTCACCTACTATTTTCGAAATGCATAAGATGAAAATCCCCCTAATGATCACAAACATGTCTTTGATGCCTGAAAATTCTTGTGAAACGTTCTGTCCTACCAGGTATTTTATTCGCTTTATAACTTGCAAGTGCATCTATGTAGTTCTTCCGAGAGAGAATTCATAGAGTTATAGACCTTAGGCTTAGAAAGATCCCTGATTTTTCTTTTCATTTTCTATACTAACCAGTGCAAATGTAAGCTAGAGGATAGATAGGACAGAAGAAGAGACTGAACTAATTTTAAATAAAGTTAATGATATTTTTATGGCACCATCAATACTAATAGTAATCATCGTTACTAGTGACCTCATAAATCAGATTAGGAAAAGAGGGGAAAAGAGCCCTGTGGATGTAAAGAATTTGGTTTTGTAAACTGAGGACAGAAATATCCTTGAATTGTATCTGAAGTTCTCTTTCGCTTAAAAAGGATATCACATCTATAACACATTAGAAAATCTTTTAGAATCTTCGCATTGCATTTGCTGCTCATGGTTTCTCAGCCTTTGTACCTTTTTGGGCTGATCTCAGAAAAAACAGAGATCAAAACCATCATTTTTGATGATGGGGTGTAGAGCAATTAAATTGCTATGTGGACAGGGAAAAGAGATACCTCTTATTCTAATGGTTTCAATATCGATCTCATGAATTGGTTTATATTACACTGTCACTTACATTTGAAAAAAAACCCAAAAACCTCTGTTGTGATGTTAAAGACCTGACCTTGCTTTTTGAATAACACTTACGTGGCAGGTCAGCATACAGGTTAAAGCACCTTCATCTTTAGTCCAAGGTACAAGGTTTTATATCAAAAATGCAAGATTTTCTTCATCTGTGTTTTTTACTTCCTAGACCGAAATTCTTTTGGAAATGTTAGTAAGAAATTCCTGACTTTGTATAGCTCTTGTTTCCAAATTTTGTCTTGCTAAAGATTATCTTAATAAGCATCTTCTTGAAGAAGGAGGTGTGGGACCAGCAAGAATATTCCATGAAGAAACATCCTGACATATAAGCATTTGAGACACATGAAACCTTTTTTTGTCTTAGAATTTGTGTGTTAAAATACATGTGATCCATTTATGTGTTTCAAAATAGAATTAATTAGGCTGGTACATGAAGTAGAGAAAAGAAGCATGTTTTTAAAGGATTCAGAATCCCCTTAAGCCAAGACATTAAAAAAACCCTAAACGTACTTGTATGTAGCATTTCTAAGTTTACTTATAACCGTGCTACCTTATCCTGAATCACCATTTTCCACGCAGTAGTTTGCCTCAAAACACAGAATATCTGGTCCTATTTTGTAATAAATTAATGGGTACTATGGCCTCATCAGACCGTTGCATTTCATATTTTCTTTCTCTGATTGTTCACAGAGCAAATCTGAGACACAAAGGAAGAAACTCCCCCTCATCCTGCTTTCTTCCTGAAAATACGGGACTTTAATCTGAAGCATCAGTGCGGGCGTACTTTCAGTTCCAATTATTTTGATGATGTTCTCCCACCACTAAGGCTGAGAATAAGTGCACATCCCCACTCTTGCTAATCCATAAATGGCATGGGATTGTGTTCCCCCAGGGTGGCAACGCTTTGGTGCAGGGCAGGAGGAAGTTCTACCTACTGGCACCATTACCCACAGAAGGCAACAGGGAGCCAGCTCCCATCTGACAGATCACATTCAAATATGTGTAGAGGTGGACAGATTGCTTCCAGGGTCAGCTCTGGGGTGGAAGAGCTCTAGGGTGGGTCTCGCAGTCTGAAGTCTGGGGAAATAAATCTCACTGGGACCCAGGCTGTTTCCATGCACATCCATGGCAGGTGTGTCTGTGCTGTACTTGTTTCCAGAAGTCAATATAGGCAGAAGTGGCTTTCTATGGAGATAGCAGTGGTCCTGAGCAACCCTCCCAGCTGCCTGATTGGAGCCAGTATTGGTCCTCAAGAGCTGCTTCAGTACACAGGCATGATGTTTCCTAGCTTTGCTGGTCCCTGACAATTTTTTTGATTCATGGAATGAGTTATACTGTGGTTACATGGGACATCTCAGTTCCTATGCAAAACCAGGCTGCATGCCTTAGTTGTTAGCTCAGTAAATGCAGCACAGTTTAAAAAAAGAAAAATTAAGTGTCCTATTTCATACAAGGGAGTCCTGCTAAGAAATCCAAGCAGAATTCATAAGACTTCAGGCAGGGAAACATCCGTATGAAGGGGCAGAGCTAAAAACTGAATCGGTACTATTAAAATGAGAAAAAGAAGGAAAAAACCATACATCAGATGTATGGTTTTAGCCGGCTGGTGAAGAATAAGTATGAGAATTTAAGAACTTCTGGAATGTAAGAGGCAGTTAAGGCAAATGCCTCTTTTTTTAGATTATCTTGTGCTTTTAGAGCTAGAAACTTCCCTGGTTGACAACCCAAAGAAAGGGTTGTCACTGGGCACTGATAGGCCCAGAAGGGAAACTCTGCCTGTCTTAACTGTGACAAAATCTTTGAAAAAAGACACAGCAATAATGTCAGCGTTTTCATAAAGGAGAGCAACACTCCAGAGCCCTGAAAATGCTTCAGAGAAGCTTCCCAGTGGGGCTTTGTGAGGAGTTTAAAGAAGCCATGTGAATTCCAGAAGGGAGCTAGGTTGTCCTTTCTCCTTTCTGCAAGGTAGGGAGTTACCTGTTCTCCCACTGAGCCAATAAATTGCTTTAGGAAGTGGATAACTAACAGGAGGGGAGAGAGAAGCATTCAGTGTTGGATCTCAGTTCCTGCAAGAACAAGCACTTCCTCCAAAAAGTTGAACATCCTTTTCAGCACAGGCTCCAGATATATGGCCGCGGGCATTTCGGGCTCCTGAATATCTGCCAGATGATGCAAGATCTGATCGCACAGGTGAAGCTTGAAATTAGTCTTAAAACCTCCTAGGAGCAATCACTGCCCTTTGAAGAAATCCTCTTCACTCATAGCACAAGCAGAGGGCTCAGAAAGCATGGCCAAAGAACAGCACTTCTTAGTGCTTCAGAGGCAGGAGAGAGTCCTTTTGTTCTATTAGGTAACAGAAGTAAAATATGCCACTGTGGAAAATGGAGATCCTAGAATGCCAGTGCTGACAAGATTTGAGACTTCTTGCAGACAAATCCCATGTGGAAAGCCAACTGATCCTAATACCAGTATAACATCCAGGAATTCAGGCTTTGGAATCAGCCATGTATTTTACATGTGAGATGGAAAAGCTGTTCACTTTCAAGTTCTATGATGTTTGAACCTACCCCGGCCTGACATGTACAGTCAAAATGTGTGTGACCAATGGATGAACTATGTATTATTACATCTGTGATATCATGAACGACTGTCTGACACCCTACAGCCTTAAAAATTATGGTAATAAAATTTTCACTGGGTAATGAAACTATTTTCTTCAAGGAAAGAAAGGATTGTGGGGGAAAAGCAAGGAGAGATGGGTATTTTCAGCAGGTGTAAAATTATCGTATAAAGAAGACTTGAACATTGAAATTCCTCATGTGGACTTGTAGTGTTTGAACAAGGGATGTGTGTTGGTTACTTGCAGTAATGTATTTACCTGCCAGCTGTCAGCAAGGACATGAGCCTCAGTACATAACAAAATCAGATACTGATGGAAAACTCCTAACTTTGACTTTTCTTTATTCATTTCAATTTCTTTTAGGAAATGTTTTAGCATGTTCTGTTAAGATGTAAAAATCTTTGATTTTGCTTTTGCTTTTTTTTTTTTTAACCTATGCCATTATGCATTCAAATACATTGTGGCATCTACAGGCTCTTTTCTGAATCAGATTAAAGCATACTATGTTTGATGAACCCAGTTTTTAATAAAGACTTCTACTTTCACTTCTGTTTCAGTCAATGTATATCCACCAAATAGGGGAAGAAAACAGAAGACATTTTCCCTTCTGTTGTTCTGGGTTACCTGAAAGATACAGATGGAAAAACGTGTTTGAAACCTTTTTGTGCAAAACTGAATAAATTAAAACACCCTATTGTGCAAATTTTTGGTACAAGACTGTTCAGGAAAGAACATTCACATGCACTAACATCAGGAGTTTTTTTCTTAAATGGAGATAGATTTTGTGATGAAGCTTTGAAGCAAGAATATTTTACCCTCTTGTAATACTTTAACTTTGCGCAGGAAGGTAATGTATACAAAATTTGGTAATAGTTGAGCACTTTTTCAAAGATTGTTTGAGATGCAAGTCAAAGTAACCAAGAGCTCTTTGTCAGCAATAGAGTTGCTGGGTGTGCAACTGCATATAACTGTGTGAAGTCTTTCAGTTGTGCATTTTATCCCCCATATTCTAGGAAAAATAATAAATTATAGGAGGCTTTTATTGCTCCGACTTCTTCTAAGCTTTTGCAAATTCAGGGCTTGAAGTGCATACCATTTGGCATGCTAAACTTATATTTTCCTTGGCTTTTGCAGATTGAAAAGGAAGACTTTTTTTCTGAGGTAGCTAGAAAAGCCAGCCAGAAAATTGCTGCATCTGGTAGCAGTGTCTGTGGATACAATAGGTCAGAAATGTGTGTGTAGTAAGATGAGATCCATTTGAAGTGTTTGCTATGTCTATAGTTTACAGAGTAGGAAGATTTCTGTTTCTCAGCAGAAATTCTAATATATAATGTATATGCTTTTCAGCTGCTTTCTTGTCTACTGTCAATTTATACCTCTGAGTGGAAAGTGGCCTTTATCAATGGTTAGGACAAGAAGACACCTTTCCCCTTAAATTTGACACACTTGTCTGCTTTTGTTTTTAACTTCTCTATTTTATTTTTACATTTGAATTGTACACTCTTACTTAAACATTCTTGCTTTACAAACACTTTTTATTTCTTTTAAAGCCATGACTACTTCAGTTAATGATGCCACTTCTCCAGAAAGGAGTAGTAAAAAATATTAACATTTAAAAAAAAATCTTCCAAAGCAGTTCTTCTATAGCAGACACTTTCTTGTATTACATGAATATCCTGAAAATGCAAAACAACATCAAGTCACTAATTTCTG
Organism: Oreocharis arfaki; assembly: GCA_013398015.1. Lineage (NCBI taxonomy): Eukaryota > Metazoa > Chordata > Aves > Passeriformes > Paramythiidae > Oreocharis > Oreocharis arfaki. Next base: position 249,305 of record VZRR01012542.1, read on the forward strand.
TTGTCCAAGGAGTCCATGTCTAGCAGTCAGGAAAACAACCTTTAAAGAACACGGACAAAACCCAAATTATTGTGCCAGTTCTGAATTTGTAGAAGTCCAGATAGACTACCGATAGTCTACCAAAAAAGCCTCTTAAAGGCAATGTTTATATGTGTGAAAGAAAACTGATCCAAAATTTAAGATACAACCTGCTTTTGTTTGGGTTTTTTTTCCTCATATCTATTTTTTCCTCAGTTGGTAACAAATTTTTACCAGTTTTGTTTTGCCTCCCCTACCAGCTTTAAATTTGCCCCTGCCCTACCTTTCAATTTCCTAATAAGTGCTGGGACTTATCTCCCTTTTGCTGGGACCTAATTTTCTGCTAGAAAACAAGCCAGGTGAGAAGAGTTCAGATGCCTGTTTATCTGAAATGCTGAAACGCACAGGAAGTCACCATTTCGTGCACCAGGCAGAGCTTTTGAACAGTGGGGTCTTAAGGAGCTGCTCCCAGGTAATGTCCTCAAGGTTCCACACTCGGAAGGGTCATTTCTCCTCACCGCGGATCGCACAAGGCTCACTCTTCCCTCCTCTGCAGCAAAATCGAAAAAGGATGAGGATAACACTTGAAACTTTGCTACTTGTTTGAAAATACCGAAACATGCAGCCATTATTTTTGCAGAGGAAAGCCTGTAAATGTAGAGGAGCAAATCCCAGAGACTTGGAAACAAGATGGCAAATGAAAGTACTCTGAATTTTAGAAATATCCTATTTTATTTAACAGCTTTAGCAATTTAAGGTGTATTTATGTTCTCAGGTTTTAGCAGAAAGTGTCTCTTCCATCAGCATCATCATTCCTGTTACTGTAATGAGCACCAGTGTTCAAGGCAAGGTGCAGGTGCTCACCTAGGAAGAGGCTGAGAACCTGGGGAGGACACAGTGAGAAACTCTGCCAGTTGTTTTAGTTAGGGCAGCACAGCAGCTGGAAATTGGGTCAGTACATTTGAGTAGTTTTGGGGATCTGGAAGCTGTGGAGATCTCTGTGCTGGGAACAAAAGTGGTGCTATGTCCTCTGCTGACAGCACATTGTTTTTGCCTGTGGCCTCACAGTCAGCCCCAGGTGTAGTAGCCAAGAGGACCAGTGGCTGGGGGACACTCCATGTGGGCTGGCTGTTCACTGCACCTTTTCCCTTCTGCCCCTGGATGTTTCCTTTAATTGGCTTCTGCTTGGATTCTGTTTAACAAGTTTTCTTGGCTATAGGACGTGATTTGCTAAATCTAAATCCAAGGTAATATTGATGTGTTTGTCATTTATGTGGGATATCTTGCTGTAGCAACCAGTTTTACAAAACTTTGAGACAGTGATCATGTTTTCCACTACTTTATATTTTTCTATCCAACACGATACAAACATTTGTATTAAGATCAGTATGAGAAATCTCTATAAGAAATGGCGTATAAAAGTGGGTTGTTTGATAAAAAAATGGCAAAACATTTCAAGATCAAAGAAGGTGATGCAGTTATTATTTTAAAATAACTACATAATTATAATTCCATGTTGATTTTTAATTTAGTCTACAGTTCCCAAACAGCATCTAAAATGAAGAGAAGTTCAGATCCCATTCTTTTCCATAGTCATTGACTCTAGTTAAGGGATTGTTTAGGAACTGATGAGCAATATTGAAGTTAATGGACCTGAAAAGGGGTTTGCAGTAATTTTATTGGTAATGCTGAAAAAATTAATCTTAGTTTTAAACCAACTTCCCTCAATTTAGTAAATTGTCCGAGTTGTTAGAAAAACAATAGCAGTGGGTTTCAGAAGAAGTGATTTGAGTCATCAAGCACAGGAAGAGGCACTTTGCTGTACAGGTGCCTCCAAGTGCAGCAATTTTAAAGGCGTGAAAATGCTGATGAGGGAGGAGGACAGACTGCAGTAGTTTATAAGATGTGAAGCCCTACACTTGAAGTCCCCTTTTAAGGGCTCTATTACTAGCCACAGAACAACTCCAAAAACATTAAAATGATCAAAGTTTCAGATTGTCAAAAGTCAGTGTACTGATTTGGAGTAAAACTAAGCTGCAAGCTTTAAAAGTCATCACAGGCCAGTTCAAAGTTACAGGCAGCCAAGAGCGAAGAGAGGGTGAGTGTAGCAGGTAGTTGTGTGCTGATGGGAGCCCTTCTGACAGGGCGTTACAGTAGTGGAGTTTCACTGGTTAAAAGGCCAGGTGGTGTCGGTGTAAGGACTTCTGGACTAATGAAGAAATTCCTGTGTGGAGAGTGTGCTTGAAGAGACAAAGGAGGTAAAGGGTTTAAAGCCACATTTAAAAACAAGAACTTTATTACTTTGGAAGGTGTGTACAACAAAGCTTCTCAAAACAAAGAAATGGCGTCCCTATTAAGTAAAAAATGAGTTTTATGGATGATTTTGGGGCTGAAATTTCTGTGGCAGGAGTTATAATTGTATGCTGAATACTAGTGTATTAATTGCTGACTGGAAGTTGGGCTAGTTTTCAAATGATGGAAGAGAGAGCAGAAATTCTGTTCTTTGAAGATAGAGAAAGATGAGAGGTTTGTGTAGGTGTTTAACAGCATAATGATGTGTTTGCTAATAAGATTTTTGCTAATTTTAGTGGCATCACAGCAAATGCTGCAGTATCCATATAGGAATAAGAATAATACAAAGAACATTACCTGCTAATGTTAACTGCTTTGCACTTGTTCTCATGGCTATTTTGGATAGGCACAATATCTGGAAGCATCTGCCAACAAGAAACACCCTAAGAAGCAAAATTCACAAACACGATATAGGGTTTTGAACTAATTATTTTTTTTCTTTTGGTTTCCCCCTTGCTTCCTTGTATAGGTAGTACCTTTTTCCCCCTTTCATCTTTGTGAGTTGGCCACTTCCATTACTTTCTTATTTTTGCTGAGGCTGGTAAGCTGGTTTGGTGCATTCAGCAGTCAAAAGTGCAGTTCTCTGTGCATTTGTGTTGGCTGACTAAGCAAAGTGAAAGAGGCTGACTGTGAAAGTGAAAAGGTGATTTACGCTGGTGTCATAGAGCTGTGCAGTAATAAAACTCGGGGATTGTTGGACACACACTATATTGTACAATTATATAATTATAAACAATATAATTGGAGGCAGTTGAGCTTGAATGCAGCAGGCTGTTATTTAGCAATCATCTCTTTCAAGGCTCATTAAACGCAGATTTATATACAAAACAAAAGCTTTGCTCTATAAAGGCTGACTATGTAGTGGCATTTATTCCCCAAAATGTAATGCATAGATCTAAAGCTGTCAACATCTATAATGGATTTAGTCAGTGATTGTGAATGAGGTTTTTCAGCAGATACGACAATCCCGAGCACTTTGCCTTTATTTGAGGCATTATTTCTGAGACTTTATTTGCATGTCTGGCTTGGAAAGCTAAAGAGCCTATGCACACATACAGCTGTGATCTTAGATTTTGAAATCTGACAAGCAGGGACACTACAGATGGTAAAGTGTTTAGAAAGGTAACTAAGATCTCTTAAAGTCATCCATATTTTGGTCTTACATTAGCCCTTTAATATTTAATTATTCTGAAATGATGAATGGGTTTATAGGAAAGAAAGTTAAGAAACTAAAAGATTTTGTTGGGCTATCCCAAGGAATTTAGTTTAAGTACCTGATATAAAATAAGTTTTTATTTAAAAAAAATAAAGGTATAAGAATTTGATAAAGAAAGAAGAAAAGCCACAGAACAAAGAACTTCCTACCACGAGGGNTGATAAATAAAGAAGAAAAGCCACAGAACAAAGAACTTCCTACCACGAGGGGATCTATAACACATATAATGGTCCAGTCTGACTCAAACTTTTAATACTTGGCAGAAGTTTGGAACATAAAGTTGTCTTTAAATATTTATATATATATAAAGTGAAATTTAGGTGTTTAAATATTTTTTTCAGGTTCTTTTTATTATCTGGAACTCTATCTGATTTTTAAACAGAGTTGTTAAAGAACAATACAAAAACTAAGACACGTTTCTGAAGGGAGGGCCTGCAGACCTTCTCTATGAGTACAGCTCAGTGAGAACACAGCTTGGAACTACCAAGTATCTGACCCACATGGACTCAAAACACTTTCACATTTGTTATCATTTCACACATGAATTTTTAAATGCTTCATTTTAATGCTGTCCCTGACATGGAGTGTGTTTAATTTCTGTTCCTTCCTTAAGTGATCCATGGGAGCCTGATAGATGCAAGGCTCCAGTGAGTTTTGTCAAGCCTCTGATTGCACAAATGCTCTGCCATGATGCAGGTGCTGCATCACTGTTTCCAGAATCCACCTCACCAGTTTGTGGCTGTCAGCCTTTTAGTTTTGAATCAACAGCTTTCACTTTGCTATGTCAGAAAAGTGTCTGCACAATAATTGTAGTTTACTTCAGTCATTTATGATACTGGAAAATGTTAATTAATCTGGTATCAATTATTGTAGAGAAATGTTTTGAATGCATGTAAAACATTGAGCTGTTGATATCTTTAGCCCTTGGTAACTGTGATGCAGAGCTGTGTTTCAGAGCTGTTTTCCATTCCCCACTTCTGACTTGTTTGCTCATTATCTAAATGTGTTAACTTGCAATGTTTCTCAGGGTCACATTAGTGATTAACAAGGTCCAACTTCTTGTAGCACCATTTTTTAAATTTAGTGATACAGCATTCCAAATGCCAGCCATGAAATTCAATGTTTCCCGGTAAGACTAATTTTGTTTGCTTTTTAGTTTTTTTAAGAAGTGTGTATTTTCTTAGTAACATAAGGAGCATACAGCAGTCTTCACTGGCTCTATTATAAAATGGTCTTACAACATTATGATAGTGGTTTGATAGGAAGGTTTTTGTCTTTTTCCCCTCCCCTTTATTCAAATCTACTCAGCCTAACAAGGTAGAATCTCTTGGGTTTGGGTAGTTGGCTTGGATTGTGGGTTGGGTTTTGGTTTTGGTTTTCCAGGTTTTTTTTCAGAAGTCCATAGATAATGAACCTTAGCTGGAAACAGTCTTGGAAAAGCTTGCACTGCTCATGTCAATTCTGTATCTTCTGAGTGTACAAGCAGTGAATAACTCAGATCCCCAAACTTTCAATTTCTCAGTTACATTAAACTGTTTTTAAAAGAAAATACTGAGTTATGTAAATCAACACTGCCTTTTTTGTTTCTATCTAAAGCACTCTCCTGATGAAAGAAGCAATCCTTATCTAGTGCTTTACAGCATTTCATGGCTAGAAAACAGTGTAATGTGAAAATTTATCTTGGTTAATCACTACAGTATAGTGTACAGGCTTGTATGATTTACAAAATATTGAATTTAGACCCCAAATCAAGAGCTCATCTTTCCACATGTGTTTCGGGTTTTGGTTTTTGCTTTAAGTTACTCTTTCCTGATGTACCACAGCTGTGAAACTGGAATTGCTGTATCACAGGGTTCTATCACCCTACAGAGCAGCACAAAAGAGAAGCAGCATAATGGGATTTCTCTTAAAATTTGTGTTAGCAACAACCCAAGGTGTCTGGTTTCTTGGGAGCCACAGACAGGGCAATCTCCACCACAAGGATCCCACATTGTCTTGGTGTTACATGGCTTTTGCTGTGTGTCCTTCCCATGAAGGTGAGCAGCTTATTCTCCAGGAAATGTAGTTTTGCTCTGTTTATCCCATCACGACTGGCTTATTGGGAAGCTCTGCTCAGGGACAGAGCAGTAGCTAAACGAGACTTTGTCTTAGAGGCACTGTGATACCTGAACTGTTGTTGTTTCCCTTACTTGAAACAATTAATTAGTATCTTTCTTCAGACATTAGGGACTAATAACTTAGAGCTGAGGGTCTTCAAATTGTTACTTGAGGGAGAATTTAACAATACAAAACAACATATATACTGTAAATATAAAACAACCTTAAGAGGAAAATGGAATAACACTCCATGCCAAATAGTTTGCTCATTGAGAAAATTACACTTTTTTGAAGCTTTAACTCTTTTTAAAAATTGGATGTTGGTTTGTGTGACTTGCATGTTTTTCCAGTTGTATTTGTATTAGCTTTCATATAGTACATTTCCTGCTCTGACAGGTTAGTCCAAAGATAAAATATTCCCTGTAGTAAACAGATCTGTTTCAGACAAACAGCACAGAGCACAACTAATAGGATTCACTCATGGATCTTTTCCATCATTAGTATTGCATAGCTGTGTGTTGTGCACTGAAAGGTGGCGGTCTTTTGAAAGAAGGAAGCAAAGAGAAGATTGAGTCATGAACTCCATCTTGATGTAAAAAGGAAATACTTTCAGGTCTTTATATGAGGAAATACATTTGAAATTAAAAGGAAAAAAAATATTGTGTATTAAACCTGGTGAATTTTCAAGCTTTTTTTTAAATCTAGATAAACATATGTATCAATGATTGAATGTGTTGTTAATATATTTCCATTACACCAATTTTGATTCATAAGCCTTCCTCTAAACAAAAATGCAAATAAAGAGAAAGACACTATAGATTTAAAACATAAAGGGTAATGTTCTTAAAGATATTATGGATCTTAGTGCATTAAAAAAAATTTTTTTTTCCTTCAAACTTTAGCAAATATATTATAAACATAAGATAGATAATGCCAGTGTTTATCCTTCCACCCACCTTTAAAATTTTATCAGATCCTCACAGAGGCTGTGAAAGCCCTTCTCAGTCATGGCTCTTCCTATGGCAGAGCCTGCTCAAATGCCTGGACCCCCCCATTAAAGCCCACAGGACTTGTGTGCCTTCAGGGAAATGTAAAGAGAGACCCTTCTGAGAACAGCAGGGAACTAAAGGAGCTGGTTTCACTTCCTAATAGTTTCAAAGAGAGAGGTTTGCTTGTTCCGAGGACCTAATGCAAATATTACTTCAAAGATATTCAAGCCGCAGGAAATGTAAAGCAAAGTGAAGTATAATTCACAGGGGTGAGGGTGGAGAATCAGCTTCGAGTTGTTTGTTTGAAAGCAGTGGATACATTTAATCTGAGCTGCAGAGCCTTGTCCAGCTGGCTTAAATCTTGTCTCTTATAATTATCGAAATGTTCCCTAGGGAAAACTGTTGTAATAGCAAACGAGTGATGCAAATCAGCACAAAGGAATGTGTAACTCTTCTCGCATGAAGGTGTGAGTGCGTGACAAAGCAATTTGCTTACAGGCAATATCAGGAAGTTGATGGCTTGCATCTCTTTCCTCTTCATACCATGCAAGTGTTCTGTGACAGTATTACTCCTGAGCAAATTTCCTGATGCATTATAAAGCTAGAATGCAGTTTGCAGCATGAACAGTGTTAGTTTTTACTTTGTTTGCACTTAGCCATATGTAAGCATGGCTCACCACAAAACAAACAAACCACGGAAATAATCCCCTCTCTCAGCTCTCCCAAACAACTACTTTTTTTTTCTCCTTTTATATCCTAAAATGTTGATAGATATCATTCTAGCCTAAAGCAAGAAAAAGAGGCCTGCAGGACACCTTTTGCCATTCAGGCACTGCTGTAACTCTCTATCAAGTTAATGGAAGTTCTGCCACTCAATCGAGTAGAAATAGGATTGAGCCTTTGCCTACCGATCCCATTCCAATGCAGTTGAGTTTCTTGCATCCGCATGACCAAAAGAAAAACAAGAAATCCAATGTTAATAGATATTATTTTTAAAAAATCAACATTAAGTGTCATAGGTTGAATGATCCTGACTTGTGTATCTTTTCGTTGTTTACTCTGAAACAAGATTTCTTGTGCTGCTTAAGTGCAGCCAGTGAAACAATATAAGCCAGCAATGGTGGATTCATGTTTCATGTTTCCCAATGTGCTTCACTTGGTAATAATATAATACAGCACACTTACAGTTCCGTACACCAAAAGATGCAGATTGTGTGTTGTATCATCTCAAACTCACATTCATGTTATATTACTGTCACGCTAGTAGAGAGTTAAAGCTGTTTTCTGTTCAAAAATATCAGCATTATAAATATGTTCTACATACGTTTATGAGTGTTGGACACCTCTAACTTCTGCTTGGTTTCTAGTAAATGCAGGCTGCTAGGGAGTCTTGTTTGTCTTGCTTTATAGCTCAAGAAATTTCAGCAAAACTGTTCAAGATCTCAGGTTGTGTGAATATACAAAGACTAAATACTTGACAGCTATGATGTTCAGAGAGCTAATTTTATAAAAATGAGATTGATACAATGGTACTGCTGATAGAAAAAAGCCTCCTCATCTCCCTGACAGTCCTCACTATTTCTTTCCATTTCTCTTTTCCATTCCCTTCTTTTGACTTTACTCTGAGAGAAAAAATACGTGGAATGGAGCAAAGATGACAAGTGGCAGTAAAGGAAGAAAAACATGTTTTGTTTTTCTTGCAGGTTTGTTCTAAGGGCATCGTAAGAATTTGTGCATACCAATTTTTAACAATCAGTAACTTCTAGGGGGTTTTGTACATCTCTTTGAGATACTTCTTAGAGCCAAATGCTGGACCCCAGTGAGCATATTAAAAATAATATAAATATTATTAAATATATTTAATAATATATTTAATATTATTTATATTATAAATAATATTAAATATTAAAATGAGATGAGACTGGAAAATCAAAGTTATCTGTTCATATTTGAATTGTAACAGAAAGTGAAAAGAAAGTTTTGATATCATAAGTTGTCTGTGGTGCTAAACTGCTTTTGGTTGTTCCCCACAAAAATTCATGGTTTGTAAGCCTGTTCTAAATAAGGCAAGACTTTATCATGAGTGAAAATGTGTTGCTTCCTATTCAACAGGTCAAGTTTTCTTTGGATTGAGGCAGAACTGCGGCTCATGGACATCTGATGTGATAGGTAAGTTGAATTTGACATCTCTTGTCATCTCATCTCATGTCAGCACATGACAAATATTGATCTTGATTATGCAGTCTAAGTGCAATTTATTATCTTTCTTATTTTGCATTTTCACCAGTAGTAGTGATATGAAAATTTCCCTTCCTTTCCATCTCCCCCAAATGACACTTCAAAAACAAGGTTTAAATTATTATAAATTACTGCCTTATTTAGAAACAATATACATCAGGAGATATTTAACAAAAAAAGAATAACTTCAATGAACCTTATTTCTTGAAGTAAGGTGCTAAGATGTTCTATTGTGAAAAAGGATATTTGGGCTCATGAGAAGACAGTTCGTAATATATGGAGTAATTGATATATAGCCTATGAGCTCATACATCAATAGATAATTGTTTGGGTGTAGTAACGGACAACAACACTAAATTACTTAACGGAACTCTTTTCTCTTTGGCTATTTAGTCAATGTGCAGTATTTTAAAAAAGGGGTCCAAGCATGTCACTAGTACATAAAAGTGAGACTAATGTAAGGGTAGTGTTTTATATTGTTCTGTTTGCTGAATTTGATTATTCCTAGCAATTGTTTAATACTTAGGGCATGCATCTGCAGATCTGTTTGGTCTTATGAAACAGCAGTGTGACCAAGCAGGAGTTTTGCTTACCCTGAAATACGTGAGGCTGCCCCACTTCTAGAGAAACAGTGAAGAAAATGTGAAAGGATTTGACTTAGTAATAAGGCTCCAGAACTCTTCATCACGGGGAATAAGGCTCCAGAAACTCTTCATCACAGGGACACCCACCGTGGAAACGATTCCAGGATGGGTTTTGGCAATCAGAAGCACTTGGGCAAATGGTGTCCTGCACTGTTCGTGTCAATCAAATAGATGTATTGTGAAAAAGTGTATTTAATTGGAGAGAGTTGAGCTGAAAAAGTTGGAACTGCAGCTTAAAGTTGCAGTAGAAATTTCTATGTATAAAAAACAAAAAGGAAATGACAAATAGCTATTAGTTTGCCATCTCTGAAAACCAGTTTAGAAGACTGCTTAATGATGTCATTTTTCAAGTTGCAAGATAACTTTTTCTGAAGTAACCTAGACAACATATATATATATATATCTGGTAGGATTTTGAATCCTATTTACAATACTTGTTGTTGTTTACATTAATTTTTTTATGGTTAGGATTTAAAAATGAAGGTAGGAAAAAAAAATCCATGTGTTTTCTACTAGTCTGAACATAATGATAAATTTCTGGAACTTCAACGTTCATACTTCATTGTTCTCTTTTTATGATGTTGTGTGGGAGAGTTTTACTCCTTTCAGCCTGTTTTACTTTGATCACTTCATTCAAGGTATCAAATATGTTTAGGGGTTTTAACTTGCATTTTTCATTCACAGTGATACAGACTATCAAAGGCAAACTGGTAGCACCAGACTAACACTGGGATGATGAAGTGACAGTAAATTTAATGACAGGGAAGATAAAACATATGATAATATTTTTAATACCAGAAAAGTTTTCCACTCAGACCTATATATCACACATGGATTAAACAGCCTCTCAAATGTCGGTACACTGTGATTTACAACTCAGAAATTTATCCCTTCCTAGATAAGATGAAGCTCAGTTTGTGTGCATGTCAAACCTTGCAATTTATTGTACAGGCAGGCACTTAATGGGGTCTGAGCATGAATGCCTCAAATGAGAGGTGCACCCAAACTGCAGGAGTGCTTGAGAGAAACTGGCGTTACACACGTGTGTTATGGAAATGTGATTGGGAACACTGGATCAAATGGATATGTTTTTCCATTGCTATGTTGCCTTTTATCATGGATTGGATAAATCCATTCTTGACTGTGGGAAGAAGAAAAGGAAAAAATGGTGCTGCAGAAACGTGTGGATCTGTCCCTTCCTTGCAGAAAGGGAGGGATTCATATCCAAGAACTCCATGAGCTCACCTTCTCAGTAGAGGTTTTCATCTTTGTGTTTGTGTATGTGTATGAGTATCTGATATGTAGCATAAAAGATCAAGGCATTTCATAGATAGATCTTTCCTTAAAAGAGGAAAAATCTAAGATCTAAGAGGACCATTGTTTTCCCTCACTCTGACAGGACCAAGTGTCCAATGTCCTGGAAAGTCTAATTGTGAGGAACTGAAATATAGATTGTACCACAGGTTTAAACCAGAAACAGAGTGACAGAATAACAGTCTGTAACACACAAAATGTTGTCAAGCCACGAATACGCTGAAAATTTTTCATAGTAACATAATTAATGTCCTAAAATCCACCAGGAAAATAGATGTCAGCCAGTGGATTTGATGTGTATGTAGCTCGTTATGTGGGGAGAAGGATAGACAGACTTTTATTATTGCAAGAGTAACAGCACTTTGCTGAAAAACAGAGGCAGGCACACAGGCAGCTGTTTGAGGAAATGAAATTCCAGCAAGCTGGAAATACAGAGCTGAAAGGGGAAATGACGAGCCTAAAAGTGAGAGCTCAGTGGCAAAGGTTATAGTGGAGGAGCTACAGTGAGAAGTTGATGGGGATGGGAAAGTGAACAAATACAGTTAAAAACAGCCTTCATTATCCCTGGTTCAGTGCATTGGGTTTCTCTCATTGCTAGGCCCTAATTACCTGTTGTGATGGCAACTCCCCACCTTGATTCATTCTGCTTTAATTATCAGTTGCATGGCTTGAACACAGCAAAAGGACAAAGGGGATGAAATTGGAGCCATAATGGCCAGGTTCAGACAGGTCCTCCTGGGATGGCAAAAGAGAGTAAAATCTGCTGAAGGTATTTGGGAAAAGTTTCTTCTCTGTTAGGGAATAATAATAGCTGGTAACTGGTGTGTGGAGAAAATGAAGGAGCACCATCATTTGAGCATGTAGTACAGGAGAGGTAAACTGTGCAGTGAACATGCACTACACATGTAAAAACTCAAGCCAACTCACCTTTTAAAATTAGTCATCATATTGCTTTGCTTTTAAATTAATTATTAGTGCTGTTTATTGCAGTGATATCATTATGTATGGTTCAGCAGTCATACATTGGATACTGTTCCCCCTAGAGCTGAAAAAAAAAAACCAAAAATAAAGTTTCAGTGGAGACAGAGCTGAAAATGAAGCTATTTCTGTTCTGACAGTGTTGTTTCTATTAGAGGGCACGGCAATGCGCAGAGGCTTAGAAAGATGTCAGTAAAAATAACAACCTGACATCATATGTGCAGTAAATACTGAAGACTGGAGGCTGGTTTATTACTTTTTTTTTGTTTTAATATGTGGGTTGTTTGTTTAGGTTTTAGTTAATGCTAATCTATTTGATATCTCTTTATCTTTCTCCTTTGGTTTCATGGCAGTCTACCAGTTTATCTTAATGGCTGTTTCTTTATCCAGTCTCATAAAGTCATCATTTGAAAATGGTAACTTAGCTCAGATATTTCCATAAGTTAATATCTTTTTTCATTTAATATGGCCACCTGAAAAACTGAAAATCACTTACTTTCAACAAATTGTACTAATAATATTATGCAGTCCTTTGAGACTAAAGTGCAAAATTTAAAGCCTATTAAATTGGATATCTAATCAGAGTTTATGACAAGAATATAATTGTTTTTGTTTAAAAAAAAATAAAACACAAAAGTAGACAAAACAAACAAAAATATCATGGCCAGTGAGGACTTGGCCAGTCAAAGGAAAGCAAAAACCCTTCTCCATCTTAAAAACCCTCCAAAGCTAGAATTGGCACCAGTACATAGGTCTCAAAAAGCTTTTGTAGCAAAAGTATTGTAGTAAACCCTGGACTACGTGCTTTAAAAAATGCGCAGGTGGAAGGGGAGTGGAAATGGTTTCTGAATTATTCAGGTGACTTTAAGTGACTGTGTGAGAAAGTATATGATTTGTATGATGGCTGTTGGCCAGCTCTTGCATGTAACTGAGGACTCCTCGCCCCATGCATAAGCCACACGGTGCTGGCTGGGTTGCAATGGCAGGAAACTCACCGTCGCACCTCGGCTAAGGTTAGGAGCCACAGTGTCAGCTGTCAGTCCATTTATTGTGTGGAACTGGAAAACAGTAAGACCTCACCAGTAGGTGGATTGCTCTTGTGCTGTAGCATTGGAAAAGAGGAAGAGTGGAGAGCAGAAAGAAAAGAAAAAATAGTAAGTGATTATTGCCTGATTGGGTTCGTGCATGAAACTTCTGTGTGTTTTCTCAACAGTGTGTTGTCCTGTGGAGAAACATACCAAGCTAGCTGATCATCAGCTAGGAAGGAGTCCTTGCTATTCTTCCTATTTTGTGGCATTAAACATGGATTTTGAAGTAAGGCCAGGGTTAGACGTTAGTAAACAAGTGGAGTTTTCTGTATTTTCTACAATGAGGGCACCTACGGTACTTTTGTCTCTCATCATGTTGGCTAGGAGGACATACTTGACTGTGCCTTTTCTCTGACACACCCCTCTGCTTGTCCCTGCATTCAGATCTACAAATGTAGCAATGTTTGGACTATACTGAGTTAGCAAGAGATCCTCTATGAAACTTTGATGTCTGCTGCAAAGCAGATTTTTGTGTCTGCTCCAAAGCAGCAATTTTAAAGAGAAGAAACAATAGCAAATCTTGATTTCATTTCCTGCTAAATTCATCGCAGTGCAAGAGAAATCTTCCTGAATAGTGGGGATAATGCACTTCACTTTTTCTCAGTCCCCACCCTGCTGCCTTGCTACTGTAGTTATTCTGAAGATCCTTTGAGTCTGGCTGGTGGCTCATTCCATGGCTCAGCGAACGAGAAGATTCACATTCTTGAGACTTTAATGAGACTTAAATATGTGCTGAAATGCCTTTTGCTGAGCAATTACATAAGCGTGAGCAAAGATTGTAATGTGGCCTTAACTGTTATCATAAAACTTAACTTTGTGTTAAATATTCTGGTTTTGAAAATCGAATACGTTTTAAAAGCTCTAGCATTCACTTACCCATGTATGTCCCATGTATACATCATAGATTGAAAGTATTACTGCTAATATCTTGAGGAAATGTCATTTCACAAGTTGCTACCACCACTTGACCATTATCCTTCTTGTGCTCTTTCATTAGTTCATGGTAGGAAAAAAATGTCATGTGCTATGACATTTTGGTGTAATTTGAGAAATCAGAATATGCAAACATATATGACTTCTTTTCTGTAACTGAATTGAAATTTTCACTGAAATTTGCAGCTCCAGCTGCAGAAGAAGAGAGCAACTGTGGGAGCATATGTGTTTGAAAATGTGTAGTTTTCACAGTGTGGCAGATTTGGCATGTAACAGGAGGGTCTTTCCCAGAGTGGTTTTTCTTGTGAACAAGGCTTTCCTTGACCTGCTGCTTCTCTTGAATGCCAACTCGCTTTTGCAAGCCTCAGAGTAAGGGGTGGGAGAACGGGAAGCTCAGGTCCTTCTGTGCTTGTGGCATTTATATTGTGAGACAGTTGAGATCGAGTTCATTTTGCTAAGCTCCTCACCCATAATGGATCTGTCACAGAGACTTGACAACATATTTGTATCCATTTTGGACAGCATTTGCTGCTCAGCACTCTCCCTGTGGAAGTTTCCAGCAGACCACTCCGATTTACTGCTAGTAACCCCTCCTCTCTCCCTCAGAATACAGATATCCTTTCCATAGGTTGGGATCACTTGATAATCCTTTCCATAGGCTTAATAGGCAGTCGTCTGTTCCAGCCATGCTTTGCCTTTGAAATGATATCAAGTAACTGAGAGTACCCCTTAATTTGATCCTAATTTTCTCTTGTGCATCTGACATAAAGATGGCCCAGCCAAATAATGGAAAAAATGGTATTTTATGTCAGAAACTCTACTGGTTTTTCTCTGGAATTAAAAATTTGTTTGAGTGTCTGGTTTGCTGGTAATTTTCAAAGAGTTGCTGGTTTGTTTCTGATGTAAATATGTGGCAGGACTAGTGTAAAGGGAAATAATGGTATCTCATAAAGTGAAAAATCTGACTTTCCTGCCAACTATGTCTGGGAAACCAAGTTATCTTTCAGAGACCAGAGCTGCTAACAAATGGAGAAGCAAATGACTCCTTTTTCGTATCCAGCTACTAATGCTGAAATTATGTAAGTGTATTTAACTCCAAGTTCAGATTCAAAATTGAGTGTCTTATTCTACTGCAGACTTAGTTGAATCTGAAATATAATTTCAGTCTTTGCAGCACAAGAGGATATTTTTCCCTCTCCCTTTCTCTTCCCCCAACAAGAGAGTTTTTTCCAGTTCAAATCACTGAATAAACCTGCAGGAAGACATCCATTTCTAAATATAGTAGGCTGAGCTATAAGCATTACCAGGGCCTGAGGAGACAAGTGAAAATGAAACCACTGACTCTTCTCTACTAATTCATCCCCTGGGTTTCTACTTTTCGGATTTCTTTTTCTTCCTTCCCCTCCTTCTTGTCTGCCTTCCCCCTTCAGTGCTGGTTTTTTCCTTAACAATAGTTACATAATGCTGTCTCTCCATCGGGATGCATCCTGTAGAGTATAGCTTATACGTGTATTTGTAGAGCTGTTCAGATCCTTATGCTTTCAGTTCACTTTAGAGACTTTTCCAAGCTTAAGTTCAAACAGGCAGTGGATTTCCCAGAGAGTGCCAGCTCTCACAGCAATGCCCTGGTTCCAGGTCGGTGCATGGAGTTTCGGTTTAATAGGATGTCCTAGTATTTTCCTTCTTTGACCTACACAGCCCTGTCACTAATAAGACAGCATCTAAACTGCTCTTTTTGTGTTTGCTGAGGCAGATAGAAATAATAATACTGGTCAAAGGGTAATGCTTGAAGGCACATTTCTCTTAAAAACAGACACAAGTTCAATGAATTCTGCCA
Source organism: Oreocharis arfaki (assembly GCA_013398015.1). Classification (NCBI taxonomy): domain Eukaryota; kingdom Metazoa; phylum Chordata; class Aves; order Passeriformes; family Paramythiidae; genus Oreocharis; species Oreocharis arfaki. The sequence goes on from VZRR01012542.1 coordinate 265,009, forward strand.
CCAAAGTGTGGCGGTTGAAAGTTAACTATGAAGAGAGAGAGAAGCTCACTTCATTCTCAACAAGGTCCATTTAGCAAAGCTGATCTTTTTCACTGGGGAAACTTACTGTAATAAATAAATAAATTCTGTGTGGGAGACAGGCAGTCGGCATTTTTTTATTGCAGCACTCTCTCCTAGAGCTGTCTGTGGCTTTCTGATTTCCAAGACATTGGTACACTTGCTGTTGGTCTTCCATTACCTCTCCTTGAAAATGTGTGTGTGTGGGAGACAGGCAGTCCACTTGACAAATCCACTGCTCTTCTGAGTTCTTTCCAGCATTTCCAGTGTGCACGTTAATTGTAAAAGCTGAAATGAAATACCTTGGTCTGCACTGACCTCATCATCTGTTTTTTAAATAGCATCTCCATCCTGTAAATCCTCTTAGAGATAAATTAAAAATGCCTGTAGAAAAGATATAGCTTGAATGTAATAATTAAGCAGGTGCTAAGCAGCACCTGTTATTCATATATCTGAATTTTGTATGATAAAAAAATTTCTAAGAAGTTATTACTGCTTGAAGAGAGACTTGACTGATCACCATCTCCAGCTGCCAAAGCACAGAGTTGAGTAATTGGAGAAAAATTTCCTAAAAGGGACCCAGCCATCATCAGAGCAGAAGTTTCCTCCTAAGCAAATCAGTTTTAGGAGTAGCTTCCTCCTTGCTAGGCAGTACCATTTACATTTTTTGTCTGAATGCTGAATGAACTCTGAAGGGGTAAAAACCCTCTGTGAGTAAAAGGTGTAGGTGTAAACAGCATTGCTTCTATACCAGCATTGTTTAAAATCTGTTTTCAGTTACGCCTAGAGGATAAGAGGTATTTAGCCACACGACTGCGGTCAAGCAGTGGTATATCAGAGACTGCTGTTCACAGATCATTCAAACTGAGGATTATCAAGTGAGGCCAACCTTGCAAATGAACAAGTGTGCAAAAATTCTGATACCATTTTTTAAATTGATAGTGGAGGCAAAACCAGGACATTTATGTAATGTGGCAGTAAATTCAGATATTTAGCAAGCAACTTCTGTAGTAACTTTACTATTTTCTACATAGAGAAAGTAGCCAACTGGGATTCTGATTTTGTTTGGGTTTTTATTTTGTTCACTTCCCAAACTGCTTCTCGTGAAATTATGATCACTTGCAATTTGGGAGCAGAAATACCACACAGGGAATACAAAGCCTCAGCTGCTTTTTCTAAATGAAATAACTGTGTCTAAAAGGACTCTGCCTAGACAGCTTCCAGAGGGCTGCAGAGCACGCTGGCTCTGTGTGTGCTGTGCTGGCGAGAGAAGAGCCTGGAGCCGGGGTAACATGGGGTTTCCTGAAAAGTCGGTGGCTGGAGAGACTTCAAATGCGTAATTGCCTTCAGAATAAAACCTTTATGTGTGGGATTGATAAATATTACTTGCCCCATGTGTGAAATCGTGACAACATCACTGGAGAAGGGCCTGTCTGACGGCTGTGATTGCGTTATCATCAGTCAGCCACGAGTCACAGCCGCTGGATTAGAAGCAATTTGGGGCAGATAAAACGTGTGCCATTGTGTTCTGTACTGTGGCAATGAGGCCCCACTGCTCCCTGGCTCTGCTGGGTGCTGTCAGTCTGGGAGCATTATAACAGCTTGGAAATTTGTAAAATGAGCAGACAAGATGTTCAGATAAAAAGGGTACTGGAGCAGCGTGAAATTGAAAAAGCTTTTGAGAGATTTCCTGGTTAAACATTTGCTGCTCTTCTGTGTTGTTTCACTACTCTTCTATGATGTTTCATCCTGCTAAAAATGTACTTTCTCATAAATATAAAAAAGTATGCATTTCTTTCTTTCCGTAGAGAATAAACATGAATGCAAAGTCACAGTCAGGCCTCGTTCAAGGTGGATATTTTTCCCCCTTCCACTTTTTACATTGTTGAAGACATCATTTTAGTTCAGTATTATATAATATGTTAAAATCAACAAAAAAAGAAATATCTTTGAGCATTTTGTGATTTAAAAAATATATTCCTTCAGTTTTATTTTTCTCTGAATCTAGTTATGGCATTCCCCATTTTATGAACAGAGTCTCAAACACTCTACAAGCCTTTTTTTTTGTTTTCTTTTATATGAAAATAAGAGGCGGAAATTCCAAGGTGGAAAATTGTTTAAATTACTCCAATATTTCTTCTGAATCTTGAAATATTTAAGATTGTCATCAGTATGTTAATGAGCTGCTTCTTTTTGAAAATGTGTCCTTTACTTATAAAACAAGAACTCACTAACTTTTTTTATTGTTGGGACTAGCTTTTGTAAAAGTAAAATAAAATAAAATTGTTAAAAGGCACAAGAACAGTGTAACTGTTTCCATGTTATCAGGAGTTTATCGATTTCTTGAACTTGCAACGTTGTAGTTTTCTCCACTGATATCATACTGCAAACCTGTGAGTCAGCAATTAGAAATGTGTTCAGTATTTTCCTCATAAAATTTTTTTTCCTACATGTTGACAACTATCTTTCTGATATATATTTCTCCAGATGCCTGAGCATTTGAATAAGAGCTAAGTCCTTTAACTCTGCCATAGTGTCACCCATTGACTTGGATGGGACCACAGCAGCAGTCTTGAAGAACCTTCTTTTTTCAGTGACTGACAATGCAGCAGTGTAGGGATTTGAAGGAGGCTGAGTGCACTGATCAATTTGATTTGCAGGAGAAAAAAAAATTGGAGTAAAGCTTGATAAAATGGGGTGGTTGACAGCAGTTATTTGATTTCCTTAATAAAGTCTCTGACTTTTTTGAGCAAGGATGGTGCTGGAAGCATAAGTCAGGCCTAATTTCTTGTAGCACTCACCTAAGACTAATACAAGAGGGGAATAAGAACGTAACCCTTCCTTCCTCCCTTCCTCCCTTCCTTCCTCCCTCCCTCGCTCTCTCTTAATGAAAAAAGCCAAATTAATCCAGGTTTCTCACTTCTAGGACTGAAAGCCACCAATACGAACATCTGTGTCTTTTGCTCTGACCTGGGTACCTGCAGGGTACTTGCAAAAACCCCACAGCTGGGAATGATCAGTGCAGGGAAAACAACAGTTGCCTGCCTGAGGAAGGGTTGTATTGTATCTTAACTGTAGTTAAATGTACACTGTCTTTACCAGGAGCATTTTTCTTAGCTGGAGTTGTCTCCTACACGTACTTCAAAGGCTGGAGATACTGCTGTTTGTGGCCTGTTTCTTTTCCTTTGAAGGTTTTGAAATATCTGTAGAACTGTTTTAAGAAAGAAAAAAAACCCCAATATTTAAGTATTTCACTTATTTCAATACATTTAAAACATTTTGAAAGCCTACATTTCACAGTCAGTGTTGTTTTGTTTACTCCAAAATTGTTAGCAGAACTGAATGTGAGCATTTTTGTTTGAAGTGATGGAGAGGTTGAACACACTCCTTTCTTTGCCTTCCAAAAGATTACATTGCTTTTAATTAGCTGCAGTCTTTTTGCTAAGTAGAATGAAATTTCCCAGCTGTGTAGGAGATGCAGGCCAGCAGAAGGTGTTGGAAGCTGGAAGCACTGAGACTCTTTCCAACAAAAGCATTCATGAGCCAATCTCATGTTGTGAGTAAAATAGCAGTGAAGTGCTTTGCTCTGTTTGCAGATCTGGACTACAGCCACATCTTTCTCTGGCCAAAATGTGCTGTTTCTGGCTTTTAAACTTAACTGTAGTAAAACATTATTATTGAGAATTTTCATATTTCCCAGTGCAGTTACACACTGTGATCTGAGCAGCAGTGCCATTCCTGTATTTACCAGGAATACCAGCTAGAGTTTTAGCTTGATCCTTTCCTGATGCTTGCTTGGCGGGTTAATTTGGGTCTTTCTCTAGAATTACTTATGGAAGATCAAATAGCAAAATCAATGGGGCCCCTTCTGCAAGCTGATGGTCTTTTACTGTTGCATCAATTACTTTTTCTGCTCTGTTGCATAGCTGTCCTAGAGCTGCATTCAGACTGAGGCCACATGGTCTCTTCATGCTTACAGCTGATTTTACTGTGTGTTGTAACTCATGCATAAGTGGACTGCGTGTTTAACTTCTCAGTTGCTTTTTGCCATCTAGGACTTCATTTGGAAACATGAGCTGGAAACCAGTGTGGAGGGTGATGTAGCTTCTAAATTTAACTTCTCAATTATGATTAGATTTTGTCTGTTTTTGTTGTTGTTGTTGAGCATGGTTGGTTCACCTCCTCAAAATAGTCACATGAAGTTATTTAGCACTTCTGCACATAAAGAGATGTCTTTAGTACTAAAATCAACAACTACATTCTCTCAGGTGCGCAATCCCACGATGGCAGAAACAAGATAAATGCTACATTTCAGAGTATCTTGTAGGAAAAGAGCAGCATAGAGCCAATTCTTCAATATCCTCCTTAGCACATAAAGCATATAGATTGCACACTTGGGTTTTTTTAATATGTATATACATATGATCTTACTGTAAAAGAAAGGTACACTATTCTGCTGATTTAATTGCTCCATGAGCATTACAAATGCTGTTTCAATTTACTTTCTGCATATTTACTTATGCAGGATTAAGTACTCTTTGACTTTAAATTTAAACAAGTCACTGGAATTTTTTTTCCGAGATTTTCCTTTTTGCTTAGTTATAAAACACTGTAATCCTAAAAAAAAGTGTAGTTTTCTTAGTCTATAGTTTGAGTGGCAGAAATCAGATGCTGGCATGTCAAAGACAAATTATTCTCATATATATGCGTTATCAGAATGTTTAGTTCTGTAGTTCTTTGTTATCTTCAAGCCTCAATTGTTTTTTTGCTACATTCGTCAAAGTATTAAAATGAGTACCTTAAATGTGGATTGCACAGAACTGGCCAGCTTGGCTGATGGGACCAAATGATTAAGGGCAATGATAGCTAACTCTTGTGGTGAAAAGGTCTAGGAAATCTTAAGATAGAGTGATCTTTCAGAAAAATAGCAGACAAAATTTCAGATTCAAATAATAAAAGTGGTTCATATTTGGAACCGATCTAGAGTGCAAATATTGCACTAATGGTCCTGGAAATAGCTATTAATGTAGGTCTTGGAGCAATGCTGTATATCACTCCTTGAAAACTCCTCTTCAAACTTAGTAAGAGTCAAAATTGAGCACCCATAAAGAAAAAAATGAACAGAAAATGTCTTATGGTGTTGTATATATACTTGCAGAAATCTATGGTGTGTTCACATATTGAAGTTTGCATGCTGGTCTGGATTTCTTCCTTAGAAGAGAAAGAGGAAAATTACAAAAAAAAAAAAAAAAAAAGCCAGCAATTAAGAGTACCAGACAATTTCCATACAACAGTAGACAAAGTTCACTAACAGATTTTGCATTACGAGAAACATATCTGAACAAAAATGCAGAGTTTTTTATAACCTTGAACAGTGTGGAAAAGAATGCAGACTATTTATTCTGTTTCTTATTGTGCAAGGAATCAGGGTACCAAACACAATTTTTCAACCTGAAAGCTTTCAAAAATCTTTAAAACTGTTGGAAATTCTTTTACAGAAGCAGGCTGTGGAATCGTTTAATGAATTCTTGGCAAAAGCCCCCTGAAGCACTATCAGAGCAAAGGTAGAGACACAAACCTCAACTTGGGAAGTCCCTTGGCTGTTGAGGAAATATTGCTGCCATTCTCTCACTTATTTACTGTTTCCTTAGGCGTCAGTTACTTATAGTGGTAGTCAGAGGCAGAGTAGTGAAAAATAGACATTGCATCTGACTGACTTTTTTCCTACCAGTGCCATACACTATGCACATGTAAGTCTTTTAAAATAAAAGTATATTTTAAGGGTTGTTTGCAGTGCTTATGTGCTTGATTTAGTAGATGAAGGAAATTGGTTTTATTTGAAATATAATATCTGTATATGTTTCATGAAAAATTCTTAAAATCGGAAATACACTGGAAGCGTATGTCTGGACAGAAGTTATATGTTATTGGCTAGGGAATATCTGTTATTAGTCTGCCAGTCTAGGTGTTGATTGTCTTTATTATCAGCTTCACTGTCCTTGTTTTACCTTTTGAGCACACAGGGACCAGCAGTTCTGATGAACAGGGTCAAATTGTACGGGATACAGTAGAAGCTCATTCGCATTCAGGTTCTCAAGACTGCGATTGCTATCCTGTCTGAGAGAAACAATAACGTTTTACAAGACTGATTTTTAATTCCATCCCTTACTTGGGTGCTGAGCAATCTCTGGAGGATGCCTTTTCCCTTCTTAAAATGAAAAAAAGGCAGTGCAAAATCATGTTCAAGGTAGAAGCAGTGTATGTTTGGAACTTGCTTGCTGGCTTATCTTCCTTGTTTATTTTTAACTGAAGAAATACTGTGTCTGAGACAACCTTGTAAGAAAACAGTGGATTTTAAAGAGACTTTTCAGTCTTCGAGAATAAGAATTGGGTTTTTTCATTCTAGTTCTACAAAGCAAGTAATTGTGACTGTGGTTTCATAGCTTCAAAATGAGGTAACTGAAGTTTTATGCTGTTTTGGGAGCTCTTGGACAAAGAAATTGTATGTATCATATAATTATATTTTATTTCATTAGTAGTATAACTACAGTACACTTAGCATTAATAATAACAATGCGTGTGACAGATCTTGAAAGCGAAAGTACTTCTAATTCACTGGGATTGTGTTTCATTATATAGTTTGCATGGAGATCCATGAGCTACTACTAAAGCCCAAATGAAAAGAGCATGTTTATTGTCAATGAGTTTGAACTTAAAATGCTTCCGCTATGGAATTTTAAAAAGTTGTTAATCTCAAATTGGTTGGAAAAATTTAATTTGGGCACCTACTGTCTTCAACTGTTCTTTGCCAATAAGTGACAAAGTATGTTATGGTAGACAAGAAGTAGCAAAGGGGCTCTTTGTTCTTGTGTGCATCCATGCCCACCTTGGACTCACTGGGATACGGTGCCAGCAAGTCACATATGGCATTGCTGATTCTTTGCTTTGAAATAATTCGCTACCAATCAGGGATGTTTCCAGCGCGTGACATGCCTGGAAATGGGAGCAGCAAATACATTAAAAGTTTGTGTGGGTCCCCCACACCAGAGCATAGGTGTGGATTGACAGCTGTTAGTGAAAGATGATGGTGCAGCTGAGACGCAGTAGATCATGGAGCTCTGCTGTGGCTGCTGATGTCTAGCGAATTTGCTGAAGAACTGCCCCAAATACTCTCTTGGTGACTGGAATTTGCTTGCTTGCATTCCTGTCAGGTACATATGCTATTCAGAAATTGACTTTCTTCCTTTTACTGATCATTTTCAGAGCGCAGGATGGTGGGTTGGTTATATCTTTTATTTCATCCAACCAGATTTGGTCTATTTGGAGTTATGTCCTGCATAGTGCAGCAGACAGAAAAGCTTTTCTGTAGCTATCCATATAGGACTTGTCCTGTGAGTGTTTAGCTACTTGGGAAGTTGTTGGATGGTATTTGAGTTGGAAGCTGGAGGTGGCTCCACCAGTTTTGTTCCATTGCACTGGTAAAAAACCCTACATACTTTTTGGCTTTGAGAGGGAAAGGAAAGAAATGCAGAATTTATGGTAGTGATTATTCTTCTTCTCTGAGAATTCAGCTTATATCTGGAAGATTATTTAGTGGCTTATACCAAGTGGAATAGCTGCAGCAGAAGACAGAAAAGCAAGTAGAATATTGATCAAAACAAAGCAGCCTGGAAGGCACTGTTTCATAAAAATTTCTTGTCGGAGAAGAAATCTTTGGATATTTCCCCCTGGAAGGTGTCAAGGGACAGAGAGAAAGGTTGTTTGTTAATGGTTTTTCTTTCCTTTGGAAAACTTTTTTGAAAGGAAGCTGAAACACATTTTGAAGGAAAACCCAGCCAAGTTTGATAACTGATGTGTGAGGACAGTAGCTCAAAATTGTGCCTCTCTCTGTCTAGACATCTGAGGCTTTCAATTTAGAATCATACAATAGTTTGAGTTGAAAGGACGTTTAAAGGTCATCTAGTCCAACCCCTCTGCAATGACCAGGACCATCTTCAACTGAATCAGAAGGTGCTCAGACCACCTTCCAGTCTAATCTTGATGGTTTCCAGAGAAACCACCCCTCCCTGGGCCACCTGTCCCAGTGTCTGACCACCCTCCTCGTAAAAAAATTCTTCCTTATAACTAATTAAATGGATCTAACTTGGTACATCTAAGTCTGAAAGCTAAAGCAGAACTCCTGAAGGATACTATGTATTGTCTTTATAAAACTTTAGTATCAAAAATTAAATGCTTGTAACATTTTGAAAAATATCAACTTCTAACTTTTACAGGAAAGAAATGCCCCCTAAGCAGTTTCGCCAATGCTCACAAATATTTTAGCTGTCGTGTTTCAGATAGAGTCATATCTGTATGCCTGATGATGCTACAGCTTATGTGGTGACATGAATTACTCATATAGTATTCTATAAATTTATGCAATGCAGGACAAACATGGACACCTGATCCTGAGCATTTTGGCCCAAGATGGTTTCCCTTAGTTGTGCTTATAAGGACTCCTATGAGGTTGTAAACCTCCTTGCAGGTTATAAACTCCCTCTTTCTGTCTGTGGTGTGGTACGAAGAGACAAAAGCACTGCACTGTCTGGCTGCTAGGTTATACTGCAATGCACATTACTGATATTAAATAAGAGGTGAATGTGCAGCTAATATTTTCCCAGTTCTGCCTTTTCTTGTGCTAAATGGATGAGGTCAGCTCTCCCTGCTGATGCAGGCTCCTTGGGAAGTCAGTCAGAGTGGTGTTGCCCCAGTAAGGAAGAAAAAAGTGCATCAGAACTCTGTTCCTGTTCTGCAGAATACTAACAGAGAAAACATAATATGCCACTGCAGGAAGACTTTGGGGCTGATGCTCAGAAAATCAAAGTAGGTTCAGAATTACACAGATGCAACCTGACAGTCTTACTTTTTAAAAGCTGGGCTATCTGAGAGTCTGTTGAGCGTACCAGACTTGGAAAGGAAGCAACAACCAAAACAAAAAAATAGGCAGTTGATATGATTTGAATAAAGGCTAGATTTGAGATTTCACCTGTTTTTTTAAGGAGAGAGTAAATAAGTATATGGAAATTTAATTTATTTCATTGTTCTGGTTCTCAACCTATCAGGTTTTGTGTCTGAATTCTATAAACTGTTAGTCATCTAAGTGTTGTAAGAGACTGTTAAAAATCTTAAAAAGTTTTAGTAGTCACTAGATAGTATGATCTGTATTTACTGCAAATACTCAATTGTAACTAAAATCAAAGGCATTTTTTAGAAACATGAGGCATTAGCAAAAACATAGGCTCTGAAAGCTATTACTACTTTTTCTCTCCATTGAAGTCTTATCCATAAGGATATACAATACGACTTAATGAAATTCCCCTGATATTTGAACCTGGAGTTTGAATGTCTTTTACTTCTAATTCCAGTTTTTCACTGTGGTATGTACCATCTAGGAAAGAATTTCTGCAAGCTTAGAAATTGTAGTAGTAATCTTCTATAATGTGGTTTCCTTCTGATTGCACTTATTGGAGTACCTGTACATTTTCAGGAAGGATTTAATATGATGGAAGCAACCCTCCCACCAAACTTAATTAATCGGTCCTTTAGGTGACTAATTAGACATGCTGAATTTTCAGTGAGGTGTAATGTTTCATTCTAGGTCTTCACGCCTATCTTACCCAGCTGATATCTGTAAACTGAACGAGGATGTTGCTACAGTGCATGGTTCCTAATAAAATTCAAATTAAATAATCTCCTCAATTATAGATTAAAAACTCAGGTTGAACAATTATCCAAAAAGCTTCACTGAAAACCCACTGTCATGTAACTACTCCTGTCTCTTCCTGCCTGAATTTGTAGCTCTCTCACACAGACATAATTTAGATTTAGTTTAAGTTGTGCCCTAAGTTGTTTCCATTATCTCAACCTGGAGCAACCTGTGTCTATTCCTGGAATGTGATCTCATTATTCTTGAACTGTGTTACCTACAGTGTATGCTATCTTTTCTACATGGAACATTTTCCAGGAAAAGCTTTTTCGGTTCCTGTTAGTGCTTAGATATTTGAGTCAGTTAAATGTGGAAGGAGGAGGACTGTGTCTGATGTATTCATTCTGGTTATGGTAATTGTCTTTGAAGAACATTCTTATTTATTCTAGATTATACCAAGTTTTTAGGATGTCCCATCTAATATTCATAATACAGAATTATCTACACTACATCATGTAGATTAAGATGGGTACTGGTACAAGGTGGAAGAACGAACAGCTGAAAGCTTTTCATACTCCTGAGTCACTGTCACCGCAAGAATACCAGTTTACTGGGATGACATTTCTGGTGAAAATGTTCAGGTTTTCAGTGACTTGGTCGAAAACACATGGAAATTCCTTTCTCACAAAGGCATTTCATTTTTCTTGTCAAATACCCTTGTGTCTTACGTGATTTCTCCTTTTGTGATCCAAGCTCATTTCGATTTGCTGCTGTTATCTGGAAAGTCAGATTTCTATAAAATAATGGAAATTCTGTTTCTATGTTTACCCAATAATGCATCTGTTCAAAGGCTGCAACTATGCAGGAACTCTGGACAGAAGCCTTTGGAGTAAGGTGCTTATATGTGTGTCAGAAGAAGAGAGAGTAAATAACAAATTAGGATCACAGATTATTCACATAATAACCATCTGAAATCAGGGAGTTCATTCCTTCTAGCAAAACATCTGAATTGTGGTTCTCCTTTGTATTTTGTGTCACAATGTTTCGAGAATTTGTAGGTACAGCTGAAGTGCTAGATATGTGCTACTGACAATGTGCCTAATGGAAAAGGTGTGTGTTGGCTTCTGGATGCTTTCAGAAGAAAAATTTTCCCTGGATTTCAGTGGAGGTACAATGCTAGCAGTTCCTTTAGACTGAAAAACTCAACTTATTGATCCACAGTTCAAACACAGAATCCTGTAATAGCTTGGGTTGGAAAGGACCTTTAAAGGTCGTGTAGTCCAACCCTACTGCTATAGACCTGGAGGTATTTAACTAGATCAGATTGCTCAGAGTCACCATCCAACCTGTCCTTGAAAATTTCCAGGGATGGGGCATCCACAACTTCTCTGGGCAACCTATTCCAGTGTCTCACTACACTTACAGAAAAAAGTTTCTTCATAATAGCTAACCTAAACCTACCCTCCTTCAGGATCATTCCCCCTTGTGTCCTATCACTTCATGCCTTTGTGAAAAATCTCCAGCTCACTTGTAGGCCCCCTTTAGGTACTGGAGGGTGCTATAAGGCCTCCCCAGAGCCTGCTCTTCTCCAGGGTGAACAATCTCTCAACCTATCCTCATGGAAGTGTTCCATTCCCTCAGCCTTCTTCATGGCCCTGCTCTGGACTCTCTCCAACAGGCCCATGTCAGGTTATGCAGGTTAGCTTGGTTGGTTAGAGCTTGGTGCTAATAACACTAAGGTCAAGCGTTTGATCCCCATATGGGCCATTCACTTAAGAGCTGGACTCAATAATCCTTGCAGGTCACTTACAACTCAGAATATTCTGTGATTCTATGTACCTCCTATGCTGAGATCCCCAGAGCTGGAGGAAATGCTCCAGGTGGGGTCTCATGAGTGTGGAGTGGACGGGTCTCCAAGGGATTGCTAAGGCTTTGGCCCTACTGGTCAAAGGTGAAGTGCTGGAGGCTGGAGCAGCTTCTGAGGCTGAGACCAAGCTCAGGAGAAAGCAAACTAAGGCTGAAGGGCTAATTCGATGTTCTGTCTGCAGCTGGTGCCTTGAGTCTCTGTTGGCATGGGCACTACGAGC